>PVIH01024116.1:0-12870 GCA_004025045.1 Sigmodon hispidus
AAAAAAAAAAAAAAAAAAAAAAAAAAAAAAAAAAAAAAAAAAAAAAAAAAAAAAAAAAGATTGCTACACATATATTTACTATGTGTTCAGCTTTCCCTCTGAATTTTTTTTCCATCCCTGTATATCCTTATTCAAGGTCTCTTCCCCTTCCCGCCACATCAGGTCATTTTTCTTCTCTGCAAATCCCCATCCCCTTCCCTGGGCAGAGAGCAGACAGTCCTATGGTCCCACTTACACAACAATGCTTGGATCAGTCTCCACTCCTGGCCAAATCCAGTTTTGTCCCCCCTCCCTCACGAGTGAGTCAGGTGTTCCTATAGTTGGACTGGGGTTCGAAGGGTCAGTCCAGGGTGTTTCTGATCCCAAGCTGTTCAGTGGTTGTGATTTGCCGCTTGGGCATGTTTGGCGTTTTTGTTTGTTTGTTTGTTTGTTTAGAGACCACTAGTGAGTGAGTACATCCCCTGCTTATCTCTCTGAGATTGTGATACCTCGATCAGGAGGATATTCTCCAAATCCATCCATTTGCCTGCAAATTTTAGGATATCATTTTTTCTTACTACTGAGTAGTATTTCATTGTGTAGATGTACCACAGTTTGTTAATCCATTCTTCAGTTGAGGGACATCTAGGTTGTTTCCAGGTTCTTGCTATTACAAATAATGCTGCTATGAACATAGCTGAGCTAATACTTTTGGAGTGTGAATGTGCCTCTTTAGGGTATACACCCAGAAGTGTATTGCTGGGTCCTTGGGGAGATTGATTCTCAATTTTCTGAGAAACCTCCATATTGCATTCCAAAGTGGCTGAATAAGCTTACACTCCCACCAACAATGGAGGAGTGTTCCCCTTGCTCTGCATCCTCTCCAACATAGGCTGTCATTTGTGCCTTTTATCTTAGTCAATCTAACAGGTGTTAGGTGGTATCTCAAAGTTGTTTTGATTTGCATTTCTCTGATGGCTAAAAATGAAGAGCAGTTTTTCAGGTGCCTTTCAGCCATTCGTAGTTCCTCTGCTGAGAATTCCCTTTTTAGATCTGTACCCCATTTTTGGATAGCGTTATTCAGGGTTTTGGGCTCTAAATTCTTGAGCTCTTTATATATCTTAGAGATCAGTCCTATATCACTTGTAGGGTTGGTGAAAATCTTTTCCCATTCTGTAGGCTGGCGTTTTGACCTATTGACATTGTCCTTGGCTTTGCAGAAGCTTCCCAGCTTTAGGAGATCCCACTTATTGATTGTTGGTCTTAGTGCTTGTGCCACTGGTGTTATATTTAGGAATTGGTCGCCTGTGCCAATTTGTAGAAGTGTATTTCCCACTTTCCTTTCTATCAAGTTCAAAGTGGCTGGGATTAAGTTGAGGTCTTTGATCCACTTGGATTTGAGTTTTGTGCAGGGTGACAGGCTCGGATCTATTTGCATTTTTCTACACACTTCCATCCAGCTAGACATTTATTTTTTATTTAAAATGCTTTTTTCCATATCTACCATTGCTCTTCCTCCAGCCCCTTCTCCCAATCCTCTCCCAGCCTCTCCTCACCCCAATACCCAATTCACTTCCTAGAGAGAGCAAGGAATCCCAAGATGAGTCAATTGGGTCTGGCATATCCAGTTGAAGTAGGATCAAGTATCAAAACTGAGAAAGGTGATCCCTACAAGGCATGGGCTCCAAGAAATTAGTTAATTAATCAGGAGTGCAAGAAGCTCTACAGACTGCCCATGCTTTCAGATGTATTCCACATTCATAGTGTCACGATCCATTCCATGAAGATTCTTCAGCTGTCATTTCAGAGTCTTCAAGAAACAGCCTACACTGTGGGTCACCCCATCATGATCCCAATTCCTCCACTCATGTGATTTCTGCTCCCTCTCTTCAACTGGACCAGTAGCTTGACCTGGTGTTTAGCTATGAATCTCTGCATCTGCCTCCATAAGCTGCCAGATGAAGGTTCTATAATAACCATTAAGGTCGTCATTTATATAATAATAGGGAAAGACCAGTTTAGGCACCATCTCAGCTATTGCTCAGAGTCCTTGCTGGGTTCATCTTGTGGGAATTTTTTGGTGTTTCCCTAGGACCAGGTTTCTCTCTAACCCCACAATGGCTTTATATTTCAGGATATTCACTTCTTTGCTCTCCTTCTCTGTTTCTCCCCAAACCATCCCATTCTCTCATGTTCTCTTCTTGCCACTCTCCAGAACCATCCATTTGTCTGCAAATTACAGGATGCAGGAAGTCATTTCATTCACTGTTGAGTAGTTCTCTATTGTGTAAATGTACCACAATATTTTAATCTTTTCTTCAATTTAAGGGAATCTAGGCTGTTTCCACCTTCTGGCTACTATGAATAATGCTGCTCTGAACATAGTTGGCCTAATGCCCTTGGGGCAAGAATGGGCATCCCTCAGGTATATGCCCAATAGTGGCATTGCTGGATCACTGGGTAGATTAATTCCCAGATTTGTGAGGAACCATCATACTAATTTCCAAAGTTGCTGTACAAGTTTACACTTCCACCAGCAATGAAGGAGTGTTCCTCTTGCTCCACACCCCCTCCAGCATATGTTGTTATTTGTGTATATAAAAAGAAAATAAATTCTCAAATAAAAAATGAAAATAAATTTTAAAAATGCTAAAAGACTTTTCTCAATTAAGAAGAATATTATAAAGTACTATGTTTTCTAGTAAAGAGACAAAGTTTCAGTCAATTTGGACTCATAGAAAGCATATAATAAATTTGCTAAGAACTGATCTTTTAAAATAAAAGTTTATTGAGGTGTATATAGACTGAGTTTAGCATTGGGAAATGCTTGTTTGAGTGGTTCACTAACCTAGTTGTCTGTTGTCTTTATTTGTGATTCCATTACAATAAAATAATTTTTAAATACTAAAAAGGCATGAAAATACCTAGGTAACAAGTATTTTTACTGTCATTATTAACATTTTCCAATAATTACAAAAAAATTGAATTCCTTCAAAATTCTACCATTTTGAGCACTGTCTTAGGCATTAGAATGTAGCTATATAGACTTGGTTTTCTTAGGAAGTCATATAGTTGATGCAAATTTGCTACAGAGAATAGAAAAAAATGGTTAAGGGAGGTGAGTTTCAGAATCTTAGAAGCTCTGTAACTTACATTTTTAAAATAATGACATTTAATTTACTCAAAATAGTATACGATGGCATAACTGGACCATGAACATTTGTTCTTTTATTCTGCCAGAGTTAAAAACCTATTTTGTTAGATTCAATAGTTTCCTGTGCACATTGGGAATAGAAACAACAGAGAATTCAAATGCTTTTTAGAACTCTACCTTCATTTTTGTTCCTATTGAGATATGCTTTGATCCAGAGAGCTAATCTGTTCCTCTACCACTTGCAGTGTGACAGAAGACATACTTACAATCACCTCTGAGCAATGAGAAAGGCAATTACTGCATTTCCTCCTATGTTAATTGCTAGACATCATGCTGGCATTCCAGACACGAGGGACGGACTATAATTCTACCATCAACAAAAAGTTTATTGAGTAGCTTATTTACCAATCCATTCAAATATTAAACCCTAAATACCTAAGGGCTAAAGCTGCTATTTTAACAACCTTAACCAAATAGAGAAGGTAACAGTTTTTACTATAGTTTAGTTTCTTAAAATAAAAGAAAAAATATTTTTGTAATAAAAGAAAAAAGACTATATAAGAATAAATTAGAAAATAAACATAGCTGGTGACAGTGAGAATTTGCATATAATTTAAACAAAATGATGTGATGTGACAGGTAGCAGTTACTGTTTAAATGAGAAGGTATACATACCTGAATCAGGAATGCTTTAACTAAATTTGAACAATAAGGATAATCTGAACTTGTAACATCATGACAAAGACAATGAAGAAGGGCCAACTCATCATCTTCTAGTAATCAGAAGAAAGACAGTGGGCTTGGATTTTAATAAGGGGGTTTAAGTATGCAGTGCAAGTTTGGAAGGTGTAATTATTTAAATTGTTTCCACACAAAAGAGTAACACATGCCCCAAATGTACAAATATATAGCTGTTACTTAATTAAACAAAAGTATAACTATTTATAATATGTACATTGAAGTTTTAAAATATTTTAATTTGTGTCCATGTTGGTGTGTTTATGGCTTCAGGGTTGTATCCCATGGCATCCATGCATGGAAGACAACTTTTAAGACTTCAATCCTGTGTACTTTGTGGCTGGAACTTAGGCACCTAGGCTTAGCAGCAAATGCTGTTACTAGATGTGTCATCTATAGGGCCCCATAACACAGCTTGGTGAAATCATTGTAGATCATCTAAAAATATTTTCAGTTCAATGTCTCTACCAAACACAGAAGAAAAAACATGAAGAAAAGGAGAAATCAAGGACACACCAAGAAATCACAAAGTAACAAGAAAACTGTCAGAAACTGGATTGAGGTGGTCCCAAGGTACAGAAACTAAGAAAGGCTGCAGGCCAGCAAAAGTAAGCCAAGATCATAGTGAATCCTCTTCCTCACTCCAGAGACTCAAGATGGAGCACAGAGGTCTCCATGTTGTGACCATGAACTTAGGAATCTACAAAAGCTATAGAAAAACAAATACTTACTTGCTAGCCTGTCTAATTTATAATAATTTTATTGTCAATTCCTTAGGAAAATAATTCAATATTGAATTTAAATGGTTCAAAATCAGACACTTGGTCTCTATTATAATGGAAAACCAAACAGAATTGAGGATTTGAATGGTTTTTAGACTTTGAGGGCCTTCTAGTGAAGAGTTGATTCCATAGAGACAGATAAATGATGGTTATTAACTCATGTTTAGTCACAGACATTGGTTAGCTTTCTATTATCTTAGGAACACTGAACATCTTTTTCTTATTATTATGAAAAAAGCCATATTTTTTATCTATGTATCCCCTTATTCAGGCTCATTGGCCCTCCCGCCCTCCAAGTCACTCACTCTTTAATTAACTCTCTTCATCTAGTTGATAAGAATAATACCTAATCCTTATTTCTGAAATGACATCTAATTGTCTTTCCAATTAATCTGAAGAAGATTAGGTATCTCACATCCAAGGAGGAAGGTCTTAATTGATCAGAGTTCTGTTGAAGACTATTTCTATGTTTTCTTCCACATGGTTATGTGAAGTAGCATAAAGACAGCCAAGGTGAGATATTCATGCTATGAATATGGAAATATATAAAATATCAGAGTCCTTCACCCCAAATCTTTAAAAAAGAAGATAACCTAGCGTATACAGTGAGCTGGAAAAGTTTTGTTTAAAGGATTTCAGGTGTTAATTTATGAGCCAGTTACTGTATAATAAGATTTTTTCCTCACTGGGATAATTTTTGTTTTTTAATAGTGCATTTCTGTAGGAAAGAAATACAGTGTTTCTCTAATGACAGAGATATTTGTAAAGAAAAAAATTCTAAGAGTGAAGATCATTGGGGGGGTCATATTTAAGAAAAAAATAATGGACAAAATACACACCCCAAGTAAAGAAAGTTGGTATGAGAAGACAGATGCCATCTAGAGGCTCATAAAAGCACATTGATGATAATCATATTAGTATAGATACAGTATAGTACTATGAGGGGTGATGGTATGTAGGCCTGCAACTAGAGATGCAATCCAATATATATTGACCCCTCTCTTAGCCTAGCAGCCAGTCTCTAGGCTCTGGGCTCCAAGGCACAACCCATGTCCCCACATCTACCCAATTCAGCTCCTGTTACATAGCAGCAGACAGAACTCCTGCAGGCCTGTCCACGTACACACAACATTAGACCCTGTAGCCTACAATTTCAACCCCATCCCTCTGTGACCTCAACTGCTCATTGAGATACAGACTTCATGGGCTACTTATACTCCAAGAGCTCAAATTGCACCAAGAGCACCTATTGGACCAATAAAAGCTCCCTGAGGCACTCATGAAGTGTAGGGAGAAAGAGGTGGGTAGATACCAATGCAGGAAAATATTTTAAAATATAAAGAACATTATAGCACTAACAGAAAAAAATAAGTTCTACAACTGCAAGACCTGAACATTCCCATGAACACAAAGCAGAAAAAAAACTTCAAAAATAACTTTATAAACATGATAGGAGACTAGAAAGAAGAAAAAATCCTCAAGAAATAGAAAAGAAAAACAAAAAATAGAATAAATGAATAAATACTTTAAAAAAACAAGAAAAAGCAATCAAACAGGTGAAAAATAGTTCAAAACTTGAAAATTGAAATAAAGGCAATAAAGAAGACAAAAATTTGGGAAATACTGGAAGTGGAAAATATGAGTACATAAACAAGAACTATAGATGTAAGCATAAGTAAAAGAATGCAAGAGATATAAGAAAGAATCTCTGGCATTCAAGACTTATAGACAAAATATATTTGTCTGTCAAAGAGAACATTGACGATAACAAAGTCATAACACAAAACATCCAGGATATCTCTGACATCATGAAAAGACCAAAACTAAAAATAATAGGGATAGAAGACAAGGGAAAATGCCAGCTCAAAGGCACAGAATATATATTTTAAAAAATTATAGAGGAAAAATTTCAAAACCTAAAGAAGAAAACACCTATAAATGTATAAGAAGTTGACAGAACAACAAATAGACTGGACCCCTCCCCAAATGTCTCCTTGCAACATAGAAATAAAAGCAGTGGATAATCACACACAAGCAAATTTTAAACAAACATCTAATCATATCACCTAAAAATAACAGCAATTAACAATCACTGGTCATTTATATTTCTTTTTTTTCTTGAGAATATGTTTTTTTCTTTATTTATTTTAAATATTTAAGCATAATAATAGTGTACTTTCCTGGTGTCTATTTAAGACAAGTCTAGTTATACTTTTCATATATATTTTCAGGAATATGCAGACTTTAAATATTATACTATATCTTCTGGTAATTTTTTCTCTTTTTTTCTTCTTTATTTATTTTGTATTTATCAAGAATAACAGTAAAATGAATTTAAAATGCTGATAAGTTAACAATAACTATAAAGAAGATAAAAATCATAAGCATGATTTATCAAGGGTGATAATGCAAATAAGATTGCTACACATATATTTACTTTGTGTTCAGCTTTCCCTCTGAATTTTTTTTTCCATCCCTGTATATCCTTATTCAAAGTCCCTTCCCCCTCCTGCCACATCAGGTCATTTTTCTTCTCCACAACTCCCCATCCCCTCCCTGGGCAGGGAGCAGACAGTCCTATGGTCCCACTGACCCAATAATGCTTGGATCAGTCTCCACTCATGGCCAAATCCAGTTTTGTCCACCCTCACTCAAGAGTGAGTCAGGTGTTCCTATAGTTGGAGTGGGATCCAAAGAGTCAGTCCAGAGTGTTTCTGATCCCAAGATGTTCAGTGGTTGTGGTTTGCAGCTTGGGCATACTTGGCTTTTTTTCTTGTTTGTTTGTTTAGAGACCACTAATGAGTGAGTACATCCCCTGCTTATCTTTCTGAGATTGTGATACCTCACTCAGGAGGATATTCTCCCAATCCATCCATTTGCCTGTGAAATTTAGGATTTCATTTTTTTTTTACTGCTGAGTACTATTCCATTGTGTAGATCTACCACAGTTTGTTAATCCATTCTTCAGTTGAGGGACATCTAGGTTGTTTCCAGGTTCTTGCTATTACAAATAATACTGCTATGAACATAGTTTATCTAATACCTTTGGAATGTGAATGTGCCTCTTTAGGGCATACACCCAGAAGTGGTATTGCTGGGTACTTGGGGAGGTTAATTCTCAATTTTCTGAGAAACCGCCATATTGCATTCCAAAGTGGCTGAACAAGCTTACACTCCCACTAACAATAGAGGAGTGTCCCCCTTGTTCCACATCCTCTCCAACATAGGCTGTCATCTGTGCCTTTTATCTTAGCCAATCTAACAGGTATATCACCTTTATTATATTTAGGTATTCTCCCTGTATTTATATTTCTTACTATCCATGGATTCAGATTGCCTATAAAAAGTCACAGGCTAAACAGAATAGGTACAAAAACAGGACCTATCCTTCTGCTGCATACAAGAAACACACCTCAAGCCCAAAGACAGACATTACTTCAGAATAAAGGGTGTGGAAAATATTTTCCAGTCAAATGAACATAAAAAAACAAGCTGTTATAGCTATCATAATATTAACAAAATAGACATCAAAGTAAATCATTAAAAAATATCACAAAGAATATTTCATATTCATCACAGGAACAAACCATCAAAATAAAAATCTCAATTCTGAATATCTATGCCCCAAATACATTTGTGAAGAAACATTACTAAAGCTTAAATCACAAATCAAACCACACTCATTAATAGTGGGAAACTACACTTCATCCTTACCACTGGACAGATCTTCCAGACAGAAAGGCAAGGGAGCTAACAAATGCTATAACTCAAATGGACTTAAAAGACATCTATAGAACAGCCTACCCAAACACAAAAGAATATACCTGCTTCTCAGCATCTCATGGATACTTCTCTAATATTAACCACATACTTAGCCACAAAGCAAATATCAACAGATGCAATAACAAAACAAAACCAAACAAGCAAAAAACTACTTGAAGAATCTGTGTATCTTATATGATCACCAAGGCTTAAAGTTAAAATTCAACAACAGCCCAAATTGCAGAAAGTCTACAACTCATAAAAACTGAGTAATACTCAACTGAACCACCACTTGATCAAGGAGAAATAAAATAAATTAAGACTCTCTAGAATTCAACAAAAATGAATGTTAAACATACCCAAATTTATGGGACACTATGAAAGCAATACTAAAAGGAAAATTGATAGCACTAAAAGCCTCCATAAATAAAAGCCTCCTTACAGTAGTGACTTGACAGCATCTGAAAGCTCTAGAACAAGAACAAGTAGAAGCAAACTCGCTCAGAAGAAAGGAGTAGACAGGAGAAAATAATTAAACTCAGGGTTGCAATCGAAATTGAAACAAAGAGAGCAATACAAATAATCAATGGAACAAAGAGTTGGATCTTTGAGAAAACCAACAAAATAGACAAATCCTTATGAAAATTAACCAAAAGGCACAGAGAGAACATCCAAATTAATAAAATCTGAAATCAGACATAACAACAGGCAATGAGGAAATCTAGAGAATATTCAGGCTATAATTTAAAAACTTATAATGCACAAAATTGGAAGATCTAAAAGAGTAGACAATTTTCTGGATAGGGACCACTTACCAAAATTAAATTAAGAATAGATAACAATTTGAATTGATCCATACCCCTAAGGAAATAGAAACAGTCATTAAAAGTCTCGCAAACAAACAAAAATTCCAGGACAAAAATGTTTCAGGGAAGAATTCTACCAGAATTTCAAAGAATTAATGCCAATATTCCTCAAATTGTTCCATAGTATAGAAACTGAAGGAACATTGCCAAACTCTTCTTATGAGGCTACAGTTACCCTGATACCCAAACTACATAAAGATGCAAGCAAGAAAGAGAATTACAAACTAATCTCCTTCATGAATATTGATGCAAATATATTCAATAAAATACTGGCAAACTGAATTCAAGAGCACATTAAAAAAATCATCCACTATGATTAACTAGGCTGCATTCCAGAGATGCAAGGATGGTTCAACATAAGAAAATCTGTTAATGTAATTTACCATAAAAGCTAAAAGCAAACTGAAAGAAAAAAGACACATAATTATCACATTAAATGCTGAAAAAAAGTATTGGACAAAATTCAACACACCTTCATGGTAAAGGTCTTGAAGAGATCAGTGATACAAGGAACATAACTAAGCCAATAGCCAATATCAAAATAAGTGGAAAGAAAACCAAAGTGATTCACTAAAAATCAGACACAAGGCAAGGCTGTCCAATGTCCTCATCTATATTCAATATAGTTCTCAAAGTTCTAGTTAGAGCAATAAAACAACTAAAGGAGAACAAGAGGGTACAAATTGGAACAGAAATCTAACATTGGCTATTTGTACATGATATGAAAGTATACTCAAGTGACTCCAAAAATTCTACCAGAGAACTTCTACAACTCATAAACACCTTCAATAATGTGGAGAAATACAAGATTAACTAAAAAAAATAGTAGCTTTCTTATATACAAATCATAATAGAGGGGGCTGGAGAGATGGCTCAGCGGTTGGGAGCACCGTCTGCTCTTCCAGAGGACCCGGGTTCGATTCCCAGCACCCACATGGCAGCTAACAACTGTCTGTAGTTCCAGTTCCAGGCAAAACACCAAGGCAAATAAATAAATAAATAAATAAATAAAGTTTAAAAAAAGTGCAACATTTAAAAAAAAAACAAATCATAATAGAGCTGAGAAACAAATCGGGGAAACATCACTGTTTACAATAGTCACAAATATAAAATATCTTGAGGTAACTCTAACCAAGCAAGGGAAAAACCTGTATGACAAGAACATTAAGTCTTTGATAAGATAAAATTGAAGAAGATATCAGAAAATGTAAAGATCTCCCATACATTTGGATTGGTAGAATCAACATAACATAAATGGCAATGCTGCAAAAGCATTCTACAGATATAATGCAATATCCATCTAAATCTCAACACAATTCTTTGCAGAATTTCAAAGAACAATGCTCAAATTCATATGGAAAAACAAAAAACCCAGGATAACTAAATCCTATAAAATAAGGCAGCTTCAGGAGGCATCATCATCAATGACTTCAAGCTTTACTATAAAGATATAGTAATATAAACAGCTTGGTATTGGCATAAAAACTGACATAGGACCAATGGAATCAAATTGGACAACCTGATATTAATCCACATACCTGTGAACACCTGATTTTTGACAAATCAATCAAAACTGTACAATGGGGAAAGAGTATCTTCAATAAATGGTGCTGGCATAAATGGATTTTGACATGTAGAAGAAGGCAAGTAGATCCATATCTATCACCATGCACAAATCTCAAGTCCAAGTGGATCAAATATCTCAACATAAATCTAGTTACAGTGAAACTGATAGAACAGAAAGTAGAAAGTAACCTTGAATACATTGGCACAGGGGATCACTTCCTAAATATAACACCATTAGTATAGACACTGTGAGCAGTAATTAGTAAACCAGACCTCCCGAAACTGAGAAGCTTCTGCAAGGCAAAGGGCATCGTCAATAAGACAAAATTTCAGCCTATAGAATGGAAAAAGATCTTCACCAACTACACTTTTGGCTAAGCTCCAAAATACATAAAGAACTCAAAAAACTACACATTAAATAAATAAATAAATAACCTATTTTAAAAATAGGGTAGAGATCTAAACAGATAAATCTCAACAGATGAATCTCAAATGGCTAAAAGACATGTAAGAGAGTGTTCAACATTCTTTGCCATCAGGGAAATATAAATCAAATTTATTTCTGAGATGCCATCTTGCACATGTCAGAAATGCTTAGATCTAAAACTTTGAGGAAAATTTATGTTGAAGAAGATGTGGAGAGAGTGGAACAGGCCTCTCCTGCTGGAGGCAGTACATTCCTGTATGCACATTCTGCAAATCTGTATGGTGGTTTCTCAGAAAATTGGAAATTAGTGTACTTCACAACCCAATGGTACTACTATAAGAAATATACCCAAAAGATACTCAATCATATCACAAGGGAATTTGATCAACTATGTCTGTAGGAGCATTATTCATATAGCCAGAGCACGGAAACAACCTAGGTGACCTCAACCAAAGAATGAATAAACAAAATATGCTACATTTACACAACAGAGTATTATACAGCTATTTAAAAAAATGACATCATGAAATTTGCAGTAAATGGATGGAACAAAAAAATATCACCATGAATAAGATAACCCACAACCAGAAAGATAAACACATTATGTACTCACTCATACGTGGATACTAGATGTAAAGCAAAAGATAACCAGACTACAACCAATAGCTTTAGAGAAGCTAGCTGACAAGAAAACCCCTAAGAGGAAAGCAGGGATCACTCTTGGAAGAGGAAATAGGGGAGACCTCTGGAGTAAACTTTGGGTTGGGGAGACAATAGAGGGGAGGGAATGTGGGGTAAGAACATGAGAGAATAGGAAAGTCCCTATCTGGGAGGGATGGAGAGTGAAAACAGTGAAAGAGATATCTTGATAAAGGGAGAGGTTATAGGGTGAAGAAGAAACCTGGTGCCAGGGAAAATCCAAGGAATCCACAAGGATGACCTGGGCTTAGAATACTAGAAATAGTTGCAAGGTTTTCTGAGCTGTCCTGCCCTGGTAACCAGATTGATGGACATCCTAACTGTTGTCATAGAGCCTTCATCCAGTAAGTGACAGAAGCAGATACAGAATTCACAGCCAAACACCAGGATTCCAGGAGTCCAATCAAAGAGAGGGAAGAGGGGTTGTGTGAGCATGGAAGAGAGTAGTTCAAGATCATGGTGGAGAAATCTTGAGAGACAGCTGAACCAAGTTCATGGGAACTCTTGAAGTTTAGACTGACAGCTCTGGAGCCTGCATGAAACCAGACTAGGCCCTCTGCATAAGGGAGATAGTTAGGTAGCTTGGACTGTTTGAGGGGCCTAGGACAGTGGAATCAGGATCTATCTCTGGTACCTGAGCTGGCATTATTGAGCACATTATCTATATATAAGTGAAACACCTGGCTTAACCTTGTTGAAGGAAGGAGAGGCTTGGACCTGCAGCTGAATGTACTAGGCTTTGATAACTCCTCATGGGAGGCTTTACCCTTTAGGAGGAAGGGATGGGGTTGTGGCAGGGAAGAAAGTCTGGGGAGGGTGATGAAGAAATGAGTTGAGATCTGTGGTCTGTATGTAAAAATAAATGAAAAAATTCTTAAATAAAAAAGATTTTAAAAA
>PVIH01024116.1:12970-23552 GCA_004025045.1 Sigmodon hispidus
CCTGGACTGACCCTTCAAACCCCAGTCCATCTATAGGAACACCTGACTCACTCTTGAGGGAGGGGGGACAAAACTGGATTTGGCCAGGAGTGAAGACTGATCCAAGCATTATTGGGCCAGTGTGACCATAGGACTGTCTGCTCCCTGCCCAGGGAGGGGATGGGGAGTTGCAGAGAAGAAAAATGATCAGATGTGGTGGAAGGAGGAAGAGACTTTCAATAAGGATATACAGGGATGGAAAAAAAAATTCAGAGGGAAAGCTGAACACAAAGAAAATATATGTGTAGTAATCTTATTTGCATTTCCACCCCTGATAAGCCATGCTTAAGATTATTATCCTCTGTATAGTTATTGTTAACTCTTCGGCATTTTTAAATTCTTTTTACTGTTTTTTGATAAATACAAAATAAAGAAGGATAAAAAAGAATATTCATTGACCATTTATATTTTTCCTTCAAATTGTTCAGATCATTGAACTATTATTGTCTAAAAGTTTGAAGTTTTTTTCAAGGATGATAATTTTTGCAATATTTCCCCTTTCATAAACCTTTTAACAAAGTACTTAGCTTTGATTACCTCACATTCTACAGTCTGTTTATTCTGCTGATTCTTCGTTATATTTTTGTACAAAAAGTATTAATATTCATGTTATCTCATTTGTCAATTCTTTGGCATATTTTATATTATTAGTGTTCTTTTCAGAAACTTTTGCTTATGCCAATGTCCCAAAGAGCTTTTTCTGTTTTCTTTTAAGAGATTCAGTGTTTCCAGTTGGTAAGTAAGGTTATTGATCCAGTTTAAATTGATTTTTGTGCAGAGTGAGTGATATAGATCTAATTTTATTCTTACATGGGTAGATAACTCAGTTTCAACAAAAATATTTGCTGAAAATAAAGTATAATTGCATTACTAACCTATAATTACAAACATCTAAAATATTTGCAAACCAGTTGGCAATATGATGATTTAGCAGACAAGTATTAGGTTCAACTAGTGCATATGACCTTCATGTCATAGGCTCTAAACCTGGTAAACAATCCTCAAATCAAATCAGAATGTAGTTGGTTACCCAAACAAGCCATTAGTTTATTAACTGTAGGGTACATGTTGTCAGTTATATTAGCATTGTAGTTTATGAGATTCATTAAAAAATGTTCTTCCTTCAGTACGCAAATGCTAATGAAGAAACTCATCACTAGCTAAGATGCATATAATAAGTTTTGATGGGATAAGTCCTCACAGGTGGCAGTTTTAGGAACAGGCTCAAGACTCATGAACCAGCATAAAAGAGGGTGTAGAAAGAATACTGGAGGCCATGTTGGAAGGATATGAATAAAGAAGAAATGTTCTGAAAGTGATGTAGCTATTGTATTTATGAAATTACTGAGGATATGACTTTCTTCAGAAGATCTGGAAAAGACTGAGCTTAGAAGTCTCATCCCTACTGAGGGATTATTGGAAATTAAATGTTGGAGGGCCGGGTGAAGCATCTCTTCAGCCTCCTTTAAGCCTATTAAATGTAGTAATTTGAATTTTTTTCCTGCCATTTAAGTTATCATATTTGCTTCGCTGGCATTGAGGAGCTGTCAATATTAAATCTCTCATGTTTTATGAGGAGTTTTGTAATTATTATTCTTGTGTTTTTACATCTTTTAGGATATGTGTGTCCTGTAGATTTTTTTTTCCTTCTTTATTTTGTATTTATCAAAAAAAAAAAAACACAGTAAAAAGAATTTAAAATGTGGAAGAGTTAACAATAACTATACAGAACTATACAGAGGATAAGAATGATAAGCATGGCTTATCAAGGGTAGAAATACAAATAAGATTGCTACACCTATATTTTCTTTGTGTTCATCTTTCCCTCTGAATTTTTTTTTTCTCTTTTTAAACTATAGGCTTTTGTTTGCTTGCTTTGAGTTGTATGAATCTTTTAAGAGTTTGCTTTGCTTGAATTTATGTTCAGGAAAAGCCAGCTTCAGTACCTACAATCATTTGACAAAATCTTTTCTTATATCAGCAGAGGAGGGTGCTTTACTCCTGGCATTGGCCCACTATGAACTCTGTAAACAAGAATACTAGGGTCAGGGCCTTGGTAGGTTGGTTCATGAGCTAGTAAGAGAGTTTCATTATTTAGAATCACTTGCTGTGAGGTTCCTTAGAATTCAATTCACACAGAGTCCTCACTCATCAAGACCCTTTTGTAAATTGGACCCAAATTCTTTTGCTTTAGTGACTTCCTTCTCTTCAATTTCAGTCATCAACCCCAAGGTCTTCATTTTTATTCTCAGTCTGTTCAATTCTGAGTGTTGCTTCCTCTGGGCTTGTCCTCAGTGTTGATGCCCTGTGTGTTTCACTGAACAAATGCATTTTAATTTTCTATATTTTTAAATTAGTTGGGAGAAGTTATGAATTTATTCTTCTTTCAAGGTGTACAAATGATTTAAGGTAAAATGTTCAGTGTCTTCAACCATGTAATTAACAATGCTATTCAATTTTAAGATATTTTTGCCTCAGACCATAACGTTGAATGTAGTTTTAAGAACTTTTGCAAAGTTATGTGTTCTGTGAAATGAAAAATTAATTATTTTTTCAAATGTCACCCATGAAAAGGTAGTCACAGAGCACATGAGGATTTAATTAGGTTTTTTGTGTATTTCTTGTAGTATGTTTTATTTGTTATCCAGTTAAAATTGATTTTAAAGTTACTTTGCACAGACAAATTCTACTGGAGATTTACTGCAAATATGTAAAAAAAAAAAGTGATTTCCAACTCTCATGTATAGTTCAGAATTTTTTCACAAATCCTTATAGATTTTCTTTACAGACATTGAAATTTCAAATCAGAAATATCTCTGTAGATTGTAATGTCTCTAGAATGGTAAGTTGGACTTTTTAAAATAGAGTTGCCATGATGTATAAAGCTAAATATAATGAAGAACAATTTCAATATCAAATGTGATACTACAAATCATCTGTAACAAGTAAGATGCTGCATAAAAGATCTGCCTACCCAAACAAAAGCAAACCTGAGAAAAGCAAAGGACTGTTGAATCTAGCTAAGATAGAGTATATGGGGTATAATTTTGCTGAATAAAACTACATGCATAAATTCAATAGAAAACATAAAATAGAAAATATTATTGTTAATCTAAAGCATACTGCATAGATAAAATAGATAGTTAAAAATAGAAAAATTGTACGGGCCCCTATCAAACTATATCAGAAAATAAGGTATGGTTTAGAATTAAGACTTAAAAAAGGTTGTTGATAGCCATGGGATAACTGCAGATCTACAGTATCTAGTAAGTAGTTAATATTGGTCTTTATTTTATATTATGGTTTAAATGTAGATTGTTTTCTACCAGTAGCAGCTACCGTGTGTGAGGAGGGAATTTTTTGATTGCTGAAACTTTATTACACAGTAGCTCAACAGTTTCACCTGAAAGTGGGTTCCAGTAGCCGGGGAGATCTTGACTGATGGTCTTAAAATGATACTTGACAAGGATCTAACACATATTTGGAAAAACAATTATCCTTATTTATGTATCCTCTGGATCACAGATAAAATTATGGGATTTTGTAGGAAATTGTATTTGAAATTCATTAAAAGTATCAGAGGTTACAGAGCTGAAGGTAAGAGACCAGAACTTGAAATACTTCAATCTGATTCACCAGAGCATCTTACCTCATCACTTGTGATTATCTTTGATATTATTCTAAGTGGCTAAAAAAGTCTTTACTTTAAGCTACCCAGGCATTGCCTAATTTAACCTTCACAGCTATCTCTTGAGACAAGCTATTATTTGTACCAGTTTATCAACTATTAATGTGAACTTGAGAATTGACTGTTTCACATACCCTGGGATGGAGGGATACTACTAATGACATATTCCACTCTACCTGTGGGTTTTTATTGTGTTTATTTGGTAAAATGAAAAAAAAAATGTTGCTATTGTCTAATAGTGTTAGTCATTATATAACATCTAACAAATTTATCAATGTAAATTACTTCAAATGTATATGAAGTATTTTAAAAGGTATTTCTATACACTAGTATAGTTATGTATACCTTATCTTAAACCTCTGCTTTTGCTTCCATAGCAGATTATTAACAAATTAACATACTAACAAAGTTTTTGTAAAAGAATAAATGAATAGGGAATAGAATGAATACATCTATAAATGAGCAGAGTTCTGGAAGTGTCCAGGCAGGGAAGAGATGAGAATGAAAACTCGGTTCACATAGTGTGATTATGTTGTTACATTTTAAATAATTGTCTCAATTACTGGTTTAATAAAAATGCTGATTGGCTGAAGATAAACAGAAAGTGTGGGTGGGCGAAGCTACCAGACTGAGAAAACTCTGGGAATAGGAAGAACAGAACAGAGACACCAGGAGACAAACCAGAGAGAGAGCAGCACACAAAAAATGAAGACAACCATGCTGCTCTTAGAAAAATTATCAAGCCTCATAGCTAAACAAGATAAAAATCATGGACTAGTTTAACACAAAAGAGATAACTAACAATATATCTGAGCCATAGGTCAATCAGCATAAAATTAATATAAGCTTCTGTATGTTTCTGTGGGACTTCGGGTTTAAATCTTTCAGGATGGACAGGCCAGAAACCTTCTATTACAAGTTCAGATTGACTTTGTTAAACTGAAACAGACTTTGAAGAGTCTCATGACAGAAGGTTCATTAAAACACAGTAGAAGAACTTGGTGGAAAGTTTTTAGGTAGAAAACATTTCCATTTCATTTTTCTGAATAATCATTCCAGTTCCAGATGCATAATAAAGCTTATGGTGTGATTACATATAAATGCCTTTGCAAAGTACCTGTGACCATGATGGTGGGTTGTATAGCCTAACAGCCTAGAATCTAGTACAGCCTCTTACAAAGATATCATAGAGTTCAGCAGACTATAAAATATATGTTGTATGACCCCTATAAATGTGTTCTATTAACTGTAACTAGGAAGAGGGAGTCTGGTATAAACATACTGAGGGCTTTGGTACAGGTTTGCTTTATGGAAGAAATCTGTTGCCACAGATAACACAAAGGTCACCAGGTCATTAATAATACACATTTGTAGATTTCTAGGAGGGAAAATAGATATTTTATCTCCTCCACTGAAGAGAGTCCCCTGTGTGCTTTTGTTTTCCTAGTGATCTGTGAGCAAAATAGTATAGAGATGCAAATAGTTAATATACATATGTATAAACATCCTGCTTCTCAAGATGTGAATCACAATCTTTCAAGCTTTTTTATTGAAATACCTTTAAATTTTAAATATTTAGAGCATTACAAAATGTTGTAAAAACAAAATAAGCATTAAGAATAATTTTATGCCAGTGTAGTAAAATTGTTGGATATTTAAAAAAAATATTCAATATTGTAAAGCCAAGGTATTGGCTATGGAAATACATTTTTTCTTGATCTATTATGTGCACCTACTGTGTCTGTATGTATAGCTAATATCTAGCAAAGGTTAGGGTTAATGTAAGACATTTAAGACACTTATCTAAAAATATAAGTAAAAGCCCTGCAGGGGGACAAACATAATAAAAAATAATATTATCAGGCACAAGACCACCACAAATAAACAACTTGTGGCCTCATTACAGGCTCAGAAAATCATCCTAAGTAATATCTTTATATTTTTTATCATTCTCTAATTACTGTCACTTAAGTTAGCTAATTATTCTTTTGATGATGTAATACCAAACAATAAAATGCATTTTCAAGTTTGGAAGAAAATACAGAATGAGTAACAGAAGTACTTTGATAGCCAGGTGCTCATAGGATTTGGATTTAGATTCATTCTTTTACTGTGTTAGGGCTCAAAAATAAAAATACGTTAATGTAGTCAGAAATGCTTTACTTAGGTCACTGGTTTTCAGTCTAGAAAATGAGATATCCATCACAAAACAGAAGAGAATTGGCTCTAGTGTTTGATGGATGACTCTTTGGGTCTTTTCTTATTACCGTCAGTCATAATTAACAGTGACAATGGAAATAGTTTCAGGAGAATTGTAATAATGGTAACAATATGTGAAAGGGATATGGAATAGATACTGAAAGTCTAATTTTTCTCACTATTTCTTGTCAAGTCTTATAGTTTGAAGGTGTAATGTCTCTCTATGGGCTCATGTGTTTGAGTATTTGATATGCAGCTAATGGTAGTATGTGAGAAGATTATGAAAGAAATTGAAGCTCCCTTGAGTGAGTGAGTCACTAAGTACTACCCCTGAGGTTTCACAGCCCTGGCTCATTTCCTGTTGTCTTAACTATTGACTAAATGTGAGAAGCCACCTCATGTTTTGGCCCCCTCCCCTCCATGATGTACACCTTCTTAAACTGTAAATGAAAAGGGTCCCTTCCTTTCCTACTTGATTTGTCAGAGTAACAAGAAAAGTCACTAACATATTAAAAATTGAAATTGAGAACAAGAGGCAAGCTTATTATCAACTTAGAAAGGTTGAGGTTCATACTTTTCTTTTTTAGGTTTCAAATTCCTGTCATTGGAAGTTCTGTTTATATTGTGCAATGTATTACTGTTACTGTGTGAGGCTGCTTTTTTCTTTTTTAAGGTTACAGCGATAATATTTTACATAAAATAAAATATCATGAGTAACTTAATATGCAATGAAATCATCAAAATAATATGCATAATGTGCTCCTTTATACAAACACTAATAATTATGTGTCAGCTGTGACAATGTTTCAGTTCATGGCATATCATCTCAGTGGATTTTATCACAATTCCCAAAATAGTATGAGTGAGGTTGTCATAGATGTCTTATGCTATTCAGAGCTTGAGTGGTATCATGAGACAATATGGTCTCCTTTTTCCATTATATGAAAGGGCAGTGTTAAATATAACATTTAGCCAGGAGCAGGGCACTTTATGTGTTGTTCAAATGCTAATGCATGCTAGTCACCTGTGCAGAATCTCATAAATACATAATGTTCCCTGTCTTTTGGAGAACCTGTAAACATGCCAATACCAGAAAATTAATAAATTATTGTGACTCAACAAAAAGTAAAATATAGGCCAACTACAGGGAAAAAAATAAACAGATGAAGAAATTTTTTCCCTATAAATTGTCCCCTTTCAAGTTAATCTTATTGTCTATTTCTTTATCTGTATTTAAATTTCATTAATATTTTGAATTAAAATAAGGTTGTGTCTCTATAGAATGGATATTAAATACTCTACAATGTAAGAAATACTCAACTAAATATTTAAATTTTAATTTAATTATTTTAGATCTTTTAAAGGCCACTGCTTTGAAAAAGCAACTAATTTTTCAAAATACATATCACAGGGTATCATCAAAATCACTGAAAATAAACTCAGAGAACTCAGATAGAGTTTGGAACCTCCTATTTCTTCCTACAGCAATACCTTGTAAGGCACAAATAGTTCTGTATTAGATTATTTGTCAATGTTATTTTATGAAAAAGTTTAATAAAGTTTCCCCTGCCATTTCCTGTGGAGGTATATCTTACTCAGGGGCCTTGATACAGAAGGTAGAGAATTAGTCCTGCCTCAATTTGATATGTCAAACTTTATTGACTTCCCATGGGAGGTCTTACTCTCTCTGAAGAATAAATGGGGGTGGAGTGGGGGAAGGTGAGGTATGAGTGGAGGAAGGGAGGAAAAAGATAAAATGTGGTTCATATGTAAAACAAACTGAAAACCATTTTAAGTACATTTTAAAAATAATTTTCAATTTTGTGTTGTGTTTTTTATCTATACAACAGGAAACTTTAAGTTATATTATGCCTCATTTTTTTTCTAAAATAGATTTTTCTATAAATCAGAATGATTTTTTAGGTAACTTAATGCTTTTCAGTATAAAACACAGTAAAGGTGAATATATACATGAAAGAGAATTTCTTTCTGACAAACATAAACTTTCAGTATAATTATGAGGCAAAGTACATTTAAAGCATATGCCATGAACTGAAGCATTGTCACAGCTGACATATAATTGTTAGTGTTTGTGTAAAGGAGCACATTATGCATATTATTTTGATGATTTCATTGCATATCAAATTATATTTACATATATATCTAATTATAATTAATGATAATTTTATATGTAATATACATATTAAATATAATTTAATTACATATTAAATTATAATTACATATAAATGTTTTGCTTTTTATATAGTTTGATATTAATTTTTTTTAAAAAAGGATATTTCTTTTATTACCCTCTGTGCCTCCCGCATCCTATACTCTCATGTTCTTTTTCCATCTTCACTGCCCCATACAACCAGGATCCCAATATACTCAAGGGATATTATCTATTTCCCCTACCTTGGAATCAATGCATGTATCTCTAGTATCTTCTTTGTTATCTAGCATCTCTGGAGATGTAGATTGTAACCTGTTACCTTTGCTTTACATCAAATATCCACTTATGAGTGGATATATACCATGTTTGTTTTTCTAGGTCTGGGTTACATCACTCAGGATGATTTTTTTCTAGTTCAATCTATTTGCCTACGAATTTGATGATGTCATTTTTTTTCTTTTGAGTAATACTTCATTGTGTAAATGTACCATAATTTCTTTATCCATTCTTTTGTTGAAAGGCATCTAAGTTGTTTCCAGGTTCTGGCTATTATAAATAATGCTGCTATGAACAAGTATGTGGATTAATGTCAGATTCTTCAATTTGATTCTATTAATCCACATGTCTGTTTTTATGCCAATACCAAGCTGTTTTTATTAATATTGATCTATATTAAAGCTTGAAAGCAGTGATGGTGATGTCTCTGAAGATTCTTTTATTGAACACAATTGTTTTGACTATCTTGTAGTATCACAAGTGAGACTCAGAGCCAAATATCAGGAGAAGACTGAAATATCAGAGAGAGGAAGCACCACAGTCAATTCTCAACCAGCTGTCTTGCAAATTCCTCAGCCTAACTCCTTCTGCTGGTAGTTTCTCCAAATCACTTCAGTTCTCTCTGGGTTTCTTCTATAAGCCCTTATATACCTATCCAGGTTAGGATTAAAGGCCCGAACTCACAGAAATAGAGGAAGTTCTTTCTCTGGAGTTGTGGAATTAAGGATGGAGTTCACCACTCCCAGTCCTCCCTGTGGTAGGATTAAAGGTGTGTGTAACTGACTCAGCTGTTTACCTTTGTATTCAAGGTTTAAGAATTTCCTGAGCTGTCTGCCTAGGGTTTGACTGGGTGCTCTTTCCCCAATATTCAGGTTTCATTAAATGTGTAATATATATCCACACTATCCTGGGATTTTTGTTTTACCATAAGAAGTTGAGTATTGTTCTTTCCAAGTCTCAGAAGAATTGAGTTCAGATTTTGATGAGGATTGCACTGAATCTGAAGATTTCTTTTGTTAAGATTGCCATTTTTACTATGTTAATCTTACCTATCCAATAACATAGGAGATCTCTCTATTTTCTGATATTTTCTTCAAAGACTTAAACTTTCTGTCATATAGGTCTTCTATATTATATTGTTCATGCCTACAATTGTAATTCTTGTTTGTTTATCCAGATTTTCCATTTCCAAAATTCTTTCAGTTGGGGTTCTTTTTATTCCCTCTTTTTCATTTTTTTTAAGTCTTGAACTATTTACCTTCTCCTGTTTGTTTCTTCTTGGTTTTCTTTAAAAAATTTATTAATTTCTTCTGATTTTCTGTTTCTGTTTTCTTCCATTTCATTAAGGGAACTTCTCATTTCCTCAATCATTGTCCAATATCATCTTCATAAAGCTATTTTGAAGGTTATTACTTTCCTCCTGCTTCATCTGTGTTGGGATGTTCAGGCCTTTTTATTTAGAACCATTAGTTTCTGGTGGTAGCATATTGCCCTTTATGTTGTTTAATACATTATTATAGTGTTATCTATTCATCTCTCCCTCTAATCAGTGCAGGGTAGTTAGATCTTGTGGTTCCAGGGGCTGAAATTTCTCAAAGTGCTATGGGGGAGGGAGGTATTGGTGGCACTGGTGGTCACTGACATGGTGGTGAATTATTGGGGGTGAGGTATACTACTTACTCTCTGTGGTTGTGGTTAATGGGTGTTGTAAGCATTTTTGACACTGTACAATGTGGCATTCATATGCATATAAAACTCACTAAAACCTGGCTTGGGCACTTAAGATTTTATTTTTTATGTTTCATGTATTTTAGAGAAAAGAAAAGTTTTATTACTGTATTTTTTTTCTATCCCGGATGTTTTGCTTATTTATATAAAGTCTAAACAATAAGGGAAAAAATACTCATTAAAAGGTAACCACTGTAGTATTCAGTTTCTCATCTGGCCTTTCTGGCCTAATCACAAAGTTCAGACTTTCTCACAGCCCTGCTGCTACTTAGAACCAAATAATTACATGAAGGCCTATATTAATTTCATGTTGATAAGCCTATGGCTCAGGTATATAAATTGTTGACTCTTAACTCTTAAACTAACCCATGATTAGCTGAGTGACCTTTTCTCAGAGCAACATTCTGGACTTCTTTCCTCTGCAGCTGGCGTCTCTGCTTAACTCCTCCTCCTCCTCCTCCTCCTCCTCCTCCTCCTCC
>PVIH01024117.1:0-23451 GCA_004025045.1 Sigmodon hispidus
ACACACACACACACGACGTCTTATCTGTTGGCAATCTTATAGCAAATGCTAATTGGGTGAAAATTCTTGATTCTCAGCTGATGATTGGCTTTATCCCGACTCTAGAGTAAGGGACTCCTATGTTCCATATATTTTTCTATCTTTCTGCTCTGCCTAACTGGGTTTAAAAGCTTGTGCCCTCACATCCAAGTGCCAAAGGATATTGAGTTGCATCATTTGCCACTTTTCTTCACCAAACAATCTTTTCTATCTTCTTCCTAAATGTCTGCAGTATCACCTACATTTTTGATCTGCACAGTTCAATTTGGGATCCAAGAATAATTGCCCATTCCAGGAAGATTCTCTGCAAACAAGTCAGAAGAAAACAAAAAATGAAAGCTCTAAGACCATTTCCAAAAGATGTTAAACAGGTTGCCTCCCTCGACCCAGGAGAGGGCAGTGAGTCATTGGGGCTTTTGACCTCTGAAAGATGTCTCTGAAAGGAAGAATAGCCTATTGAAAGGAACAGAACATTATGATTAGTAATACCAGTTTCATTTTTTTTAGGGAACAAATCTATTGTGTAAGTTTCATAAACGGTGGAAAGAAGACAATGATGATGTTCCGGGAAGGGAGGTGGGGGAAGGAGACAGATTACAAAACATGGAATATATTGCAGTTGTTTTTTAAATGAGTCTAGGTAATTTAGATTTTGCTAATAAGTGTCTAAAGGGAAAGGAAATTTTTGTTTATTTTTAAGTTTGTCATTTATTTACAATTTCTCCCCTCCCTTTCCTCCCTATAACCCCCCCACATACCCCCTCCTAGCTCTCCTTCAAATTCAGTCTCTTCTTCGGTTGTTATTACATGCACAAATGTATTTGTATATACTTATATATTCCCAATTATAACCTGTTGAATCCTTATAACATTACTTATATGCATGGTTTCAGGGCTGACCATTTGGCATTGGACAAACCAACTGGGGTGCTTTTCCCTGGGGAAGGCCACCTCTCTTGCTCCTAGCTTTCCTCAGTCCTCGTAGGGTTGAGGCCGAATATGCTTTTCTGCCTTCAGTTTAGCATTAGTGTTATCCTTGTTTTGAAAGAAGACATTTGGAAGCTTTGTGGACTATAGAATGGTATACTTTCAAAGGTGCTCTACTCCTTGAGCCAAACTTTAATTCAGCAAGGAACAAGTGGCAAACCCTTAGTCCTACTCTCACTGTATTTCCTCTGGTAAGGGCTTGGTTATTTTAACTGAGAGTAGGGAGAATGATTTTCCTGCCTTTCTCCTAAGAATTGAATTAGGGAGTGTGTGCTTCAATTGGACAAAGCTGTGTTAGGGGGTGCTTTCTAGCCTTACAAGGGCGGTGAAAATTAAAAAGGGTCAAAGACAATCCTAAAATTAGTGGGAAAGTACACTCTTTCTACCCCCTGCCATCCACCAATCTCATTTACAAAGACGCCCCACGTCTTTCAAAAGAGACCCGCAAATTACCATGGAAATCTGCTCCAACAGGCTGTGCTCCAGTCAGAGGAAGAGCCTTTGTTCACAGGGGGATGGGGGGGTTCCACCACTGCACCATAGTGAACATTGTTAAGCCTCACTAATTCCCTGAAAAGGGGAAAGGCCAATCTTGATTTGTAAGAGGCTTGAATTTGAAAATATGCTGAAAGAAATGCCATGTTATTATTTCTAGAAACCTGCGGTCAAACTGCTGGCTGCAGTTTGTGCATTGAGCTGCAGAGACTCTTAAGGCCCAGAACAAATAGATAAGGGCTGTAATTAGCATATTGGTCATTTGAATGCAAAGTGCACTTAGAGTGCAGCTTAAAAAAAGGATGTTAGCATACTCCCCTAGCAGGCTGTCACTTTCTTATGTATATAATATTAATTTGCCTAGCAACATGCCCTATTACTTTTTTGGCTGTAAACTTTAGCCTAGGAAGTCAGAATCTGGTAAATTTCCTATATTAGCAGCAGGAATGGACAAGGAATGCCCAGATCTTGGGAATGTGGTGAGCAACTTTGAAAAATCCCCAGAGACACATTTGAAATTTCTATCTAGTCTTTAAAAGTCATCAGTTGCTGATCATTTCCTATTTACTGACTAGATCATCTAATACCTTTAAATTACTGGAAGAGGTGGGGGTGCAAAGTATTTGAATGCCCTTTTTCACAAGTGATCTCATAAAGGGAACCCCAGAGAAAGACATTTGGCTGTAAGTCCCTGCTTTGTAGCAAAATAAGGATTGATCCTGAGGTACAACAGGTGCTTAATGATACAGAACTCCAGCTCATTGAAATCACAGTCCATTAAAGACATCTGTGACGGGTAGTCTGCATATTCCTAACTTTGTTCTAAAATTCACTTTCGAGACCACTTGATTTGAAGTGGGATTGTGTTATGTTTAGCAAGAGGGAAATGAAAGATCAATGCAACTTGTATTTTACCCCAATATCCAGTGTTACCATCACATTGCTAAGGACATGGAAGAAAAATGTAGGATGGGTTTCCAAGTCCAGCAAGCCAAACGTAGACTCAGTAAAGAAAAAGCCCCTGAGACCTTAGAAAGGGAGGAATTTAAATGCCTGCCTCTTGAGAAAATTCCCCACTTCTGCTTCGTGTCCCTGTAAAAGTCAGATACACCAAAAGGGAGATAGACAGAGATTACCGATGAACCTCTTAGAGGAAAGATCAATCATCCTTAAGCAATGAAAGCCCTAATGTAATGGTTCCCAAATTTTGCTGCACATTAGAATCTGAGGAGATTAGAACCTGAGGGGATTTTTAAAAGCTCAGATGCTCAGATATATGCCATCAAATTAAATGAGAACGTTTAGTAATAGGGCCTAGGCAACAGCATTTTATAAAGGTAATTTGTCCTGTGCAATGAAGTTGAGAACTGAGAACGCGCTCCACTAACACCTTGCTTCTTTTTGAGCATTTATGTTAATCTTTCCAATTACCCTAGAAGGAGGATTATATTTCACAGATGAGGAAAAGTTCAAAGGGGCCAAATATGTTGTTCAGGGTCTTAAAGTTATAATACAATGAAACTGGAATTTGAATTCAGCAATTTAATTACATAATCGGCCTGCTAAAATTTTATCCAACAGTGCTCTCCAGACTCTTGTCCCCATATCCAGCATGAAGAGAACAATCTCATGTCAGTGCACTGAGAATTTATTAGGCATTTGCTACACAAATCACAGTTTTAGTCACACTGTGTTTCTAGGTAGAGTCAAGGAAATACAGTCAACTTGTGATGAGTCTGATGACCCAAGTCTGGTTGTCATTTCATTTGCTTTGTTGAAGCTTTATTAGCCCAATCTAACAGATACAAGACTATAGTTGGACAAAATCAGATATATTATGTGAATTAGACATTGGACATCCTCAACTTATAAATATCAATAGCAAAGCAAGTCTGAGATCACTGGTAGGAAAGTAAGAGGAAGGAGGAGGGGGAACCCTGTGACATTTCCGTGTTCTATGTGGCTTTGGGAGAAACAGTTTTCCATATATTTACAGCTAGCTTTATGTATCAATGCTGACTAATGGCAGGACTATATATTCTTAAACCATGCTAATTTCTATCCTTTCAATCTGAAATAGACTTATACTATTCCAGGTTTTTGACCTGTTCAAATTAGATGGGCCTGAGAGACATATTGACATTCATATAACCTATGAACAGATTTATGGGTTGCCATATGAGTTGATAAAATACTCGATATCAAAATGAGTGGACAAAAAACACACAGGAGGAAATGTCAACAATAATGAATTATGAATAAGGTTAATGTTTAAGTCATTAGTGTTAGACCAACATCAATTTTTACATTTTAAGCATTCTATAAATCAAAGTATCAGAGAGCATTTGCTGAAGGATACCTGGGGTCTCTGGTACGATTTTTTTGATTTCCTATGATCCCTACTCTATTTTAAATGCATAATCAAGTCATAAAAGGCTAGGATAGTTTTTCTTAGTTATCTAAATAATACCTTTTGGAGCTCAGGATGTAGCTCAGTTGCTAGAGTCCTCCCCTGTAAAACACAGTGCTCTGAATTCCAACCCCAGGGCTGCATACAACTGGAATCCCACCACTTGGGAGGTGGAGGCAAGAGAATCAGAACCAGAGGCATACAGAGTTTGAGACTTCTTGGCTACACAAGACCCTGTTTATATAAATAAAAGCAGTTTTCCAAAGTAGTCTGGCTTCCTGTTCTTTCACAAAGAGTCTGAAACAGGTTATGCCAATGTTCTTTTCTGTAGGTTCCCAGATTTACCTCTGGTATGCAGTACTGTTGTCGGTGTGCCATGACTAGCAGGTCCAGATCTCTAAAGGTTTATAGGTCCTAGAGCAGTATGAGTACTATGTTCCTCGTCAGTTGCTCATGTTCTATTTGTTCATTGCTAGTCTAGTACAATCTCACAATAAGCATTACACATTATCAAATAAGGAAGGGAGGGAAGAGTAGAAGGAAAGGGGTGAGGCATGAACATCAAAATATCTGAGGGAACAGAATTGCTTGGTCAGGCCAAAACTTGAGCATAATGCAAGATGAGTTGGGGTTGGAAGATGACAGTCTAGATATGATATGATTTTCTGTTCACTGAAATCAAGAGCTGTGAGTTTGCCTTGGAGGCATCATATCTGCATTGTAAGCAGATCCCTGAGTGTGTATCTTCTCTCTCAAACTAGATTCCAAATCCTCTAATAAATGGCCCAAGTTTAGGTCATTTGTATAACCTTTGTAGCACATAGCTATATGCCTTTTTATGCCTACTGGGTATTCAGTAAACATTTCCCAGGAATGATTGATATATCACAAAAAATGTAGCTGATTTTCTCTTCCTAAATTATCTAGAATCTAAATGTAACATAGGATAGGGGTTTGTGCTCAGGAAAAGGGAAGTAGCAGGTTAAAAAAAAAAATAACACGCATACCATCATCAAGCCTGAGCTTCCTTTGCATCTGGTTTTGAAGACTAGTTTTGGCCATGCCCTTCCTTCTTGTACCCTTGGGCCATGCCAGTGCTGGATCGCACACTTTGCAGACAATGTGCCTATCCCTCATAAACTTGGCATTCTGCTCACTTCTCACTCTGTTTGGCTTTACTAGAAACTTACTCCCCTTCTTCATCACTTGTTTCTCGGGACTCTGATTTGCAACAAGCATGTAGACTCATAAGGGGCCTGGCAGTAGGAGGTAAGAAACTGCTTGGAGAGTTCACCGTCGACTTTATCTGGGGGCGGGGGCTTAGTCACCAATTTGCCTATTGATGAGTTTCTTCTTCACCTCTGGAGAGAAATGTTCCACAGCTCATCATTGCAGCTGATAGGATGTGGGGATGGGGGCACTTCTGTTCCTGATAACCTTATTATGTGTTTATCAGGAGCACACACTGCCCAGGTTGTCACGACAACCAGCAATGATTCAAAGCTTCCCTGAAAGGTCTGTATCTCTGGCAAATAATCAGCCTTTAGCTCTGGGCAGATGCTGAACTGAGCAGCCAATCACAGGTGAGCTGAGAAAACATGACATCATAGTCCGGCTGGTCCAAAAACATTTTTTTTTGGTTTTGTTTTTACATTTTCATTGATTCTTTGTCCTCTAGATCTCTCTCTCTCTCTCTCTCTCTCTCTCTCTCTCTCTCTCTCTCTCTCTCTCTCTCTCTCTTCCTCCTCCTCCTCCTCTCCTCTCCTTTTCCTCCTCTTCCTCTTCTTCCTCCTCCCTCTCCCCCTTTCCCCCTCCCCCTTCTTCTTTTACCCTCCCTCCCCCTTCTCTGGTTCTCTCTCTCCTTCTTACTTTCTTTTTCTCTTTTCCCTTCCCTCTCTGCTCCCTCTCAGGGGATCGTGTAAGTAAGCGCACACAGACATACACACACACTCCACAAATCTCTCACAAATAACAACAAAACCCACCTTTTTCAAATTCAATTCACTGTGCATTTTGACTTAGGTTCTCCAAGTGCAGTGATTGGGAGTGGGAGGGAAAGGAATGTATAATGTGATGCTTTGGGGAGAAAAGTCAAACAGAGCATCGGCTCAATTAATTCATGTGGTTTGATGTGTAGGACCATAGTGGAGGCAACGGTAATTAACACTAAGTCAAAGGAGAGAAACTTCCTCCTTCTCTTATTAATTCACTCCAAGCCACCTGGAATTAATAGTCTTCTACTTTTCCTCCACTGATTCCCTCACAAAGGGAGGAGGGCAGAGGCAGTGGACTTCTGAATCCTCTCAGGTTCTGCAAGGCAGGCCTCTAGTGTGGGCTAATTATACAGAACAAAGGTTAGGACAGACCTTCTGTTCCCAAATGCATATTTAGGAATCATGTGTAAGTTTGCCCTCATCAAATTGATTAAGGAGGTGTGTGTTTCTGAAATCCATTAGGTTTGCTTTCCTGTCATTAGCCACTTGAATTCATACAACAGTTCAGAGACAGGCAAAGTGAGTTTGACAGAGGAGAAAACGAAAACCCGGGGAAACTGGAATCTTGTAAGGATTTGTCCAGTTTCCCAAAGATCTGAGTTGTAACTCTAGTCTCAAGAAGATGGTGACTTCTTAGCCATAAAATACTACCTTACAGTATCTGGTTGTTCAGAGATACCTCTTGGCATGCCAGAACCCTAACCCTAACCCTTGTATGCAAGCCACAAAACAGTCTGCTTGCAGGAGTGCTGCTGCTGCTGCTGCTAATAATAATAATTAATAATAATAATAATAATAATAATAATGGGGGCAGGGAGGCAAGCAGAACAAGGGTGAATTTCAGTGATTCCAACATTATAGCAGTGCCCAGACACTACGTGGAGGTAGACTGGACACTGCTCCTAGCTAATATCTGGGCACCAGTTGCTGACCAAGTTGAGGTAGGAGGGTAGTTTGTAGAAGTGCATCTAAAAGCCAAAAAAAAAAAACAAAAAAGAAGAAGAAAGAAAAGAAAGAAATTTTAAAATATTGCCTGGCAGTGGTGGCACATGCCTTCAATCCTAGCACTCAGAGGCAGAGTCAAGTGGATCTCTGTGAGTTCGATGGCAGCCTGGTCTATAGAATGAGTTCCAGGGCTACACAGAGAAACCCTGTCTTAACATCTCCACCCCAAAAACAAAAGAAATAGAAGTACTTCTGGGGGCTAGAGAATAAGAGCACCAAGAATCTTCTCGAAGGACCTGGGTTTGATTCCCAGCACCCACATGAACAGCTCACAACTGTCTGCAACTCCATTCCTAGGATATCTGATGTCCTCTTCTGGCCTCCATGGGCATTAGGCATACAAGTGATAAACAGACATACATTCAGGCAAGATACCCAAACACATTAAAAATAATAAAACTTTTGAAACATGCACCTGCTTCTGAAAATGATGTACCATGAGCTACAAAGGGTCAGCATACACTGCCTATGAATAGTTTCTGGCTTTGGGACTTAAGGCAGGAATGGAAAAAGACCTAAAGCATGCTGGCTATTTTTTGGCCCTGAAGACTACATATTATTATGTTTGTGTTCAGGACTGGCTCAGTTCACCATGTCTTTGATTGCCCTACCTGAACCACTGGCCTGGCATTCAGATAGCTTTCAGGATAGTTAGAGTGGAGATTGCTGTTGTTTTAAGCACTCTCCTGAATTATATTTTTCATTATGATTCTGACTTTACAAGCAAAATTCAGTACAGACTTATTCTTTAAATTCATTCAAGCAAAGACAGTCACAAAGACATGTTAACATAGGCTTGTTATCATCCAGTACTGAGAAAGTAGAGGCAGAGGATCAGGAGATCACTCATCAACAGCTACATGGTGAGTTTGGAGCTACTCTTAGCCTTTTTAAAGACCTGTCTAAAAAGCAAAAGCCCTGTAAATGATTCAAATACCAAGTAAAGCATGTCACTTTTACAACATGGTAAAATAAAACATTCTATATCACACCACTGTACTTTGGAGAATGTCTATATAAAGAAAACGCACATCCATATATGTTATCATTTATCCCCATAGTGATCCTGTGTTTGCTGTGTGTAATACCAGTGTAAACACACACAAAATTTTTGACAAGTATAAAATTATAGCATATATATTGTTTTGTAATTTTTTCAATAAAAATGTGTCAAGGTGTGCTTCTTATTTTAGCATATAAGAATCCACTTAGTTATTTTTATCTGGTGCATAATATTCTAAAATATGCACATGACATAACTGGATAATTTTGTATTGTAGTCTAGGGGTGGAACTTTAGGAAATGGCTATATTTAGTAACCTGATGTTGGTGATAATTTCATAGCTTCATGTGTACCTCCAAAGTTATACAGTCCTGATTGTTAGACCTGTGCATCCTCTTTCACTGCAGTCAGACTTTGAATGAGTGGCTTACAAAATTCAAGAGTAGCTACAATTGTAGCACACACCTGTAATCCCAGTACTTGAGAGGTAGAGGCAGGAGGCTAGAGGATTGGGGTTCAAGGTCATTTTCAGCTAAGTAACGATTTTGAGGCCTGTAAGACCTGGACTGGAGAAAACAAAGACAGAAACAACAACAAAAAAACAATAAACTTTTTACTAAGGACATTTAGGCTATCTTTTGTGTGATATTTATGTTCTTACATTAGAGTGCACAATGAATATTCTTGAGCATATCTTGGTATATTGTTGTGAATATATCTATAAGCATTTCTCCTGACATAAGACTATGACATAAGTCAAGTGATATATAGAATGTTATATTTGGTAGGTATCACTCACTTGTCAGTCCCATCAATGGAATGGTATATGAGACTGTGCAATGTTTCTTTTATCTAGGATTTGACTGGAATGAATTATTTCTATTGCTAAAAGCCCCAGTTCAGATATCTCTCTTCTCATGTGAATCATCTGCCTGGTTTGGTTTTTAGGCCCTAATAGATAACCACAAATTCAAAACTTAAAATTTGAGAGACATTGATCTTTGTTGGTTACATATCTCCTTTGGTACCATAATGTCTCCAAAATGTCAGTTGTACTATCAAAATTTGGAGACCATCTTCATTTGTATAAAAAGGAAATACTCCATGCCCTCATCCCTAAAATGTATTCTCAAATTGCCTTATAGTGTGATATAAAGGACCTAAAAGCCAGAGTAGGAGGCCTGGTTTGTATGACCATTTCTGTGATGCAATACGTTCAAAGCCCTGGGATTTTGCTGTCCATTCTATGAAATTTAGATCATAATGCTTGCTGAGGTAAAACGTTGTGGTTATTGTGGTGATTAAATGGTGAGATACAAAGGAGGTTTGTAATCTGAGAAATATGACACACATTCCAAGTGATTATTAAAGTTGTATCCTTAAACCAGTGAGATTCTAAGCAAAGAAGGAGCAGACAGTAGAAATTTGCAAATTTGCAAAAAATTGCACATAGATGAAACATTAAGCTTTTACAGTTTAGCATCTTTTCCTTGCTTTATATTTTTGGAGAACAAACCACACAAACATTATCTTTTGGTTTCTAGAATAACAGGTTATCACCATTTTACACAGGGATCCAAGTTTTTGTGCTGGGTTTGTCTGAACGACATTACTGTGCTTCAATTCCTCCAGTATCTAATAGGATTTTGCCCCCCACCACTCTTCCCACACTTAGTTTCTGTAATCACTGGGGAGAAAATAAATACATACACGAAACATTTAAATAATCATGTGAAGTGACTATATAAACAGCTCCAAGTTATAACTGAAGTATATGTGGGGATTAGAGTGAAATCAAAGACCTTTTAATTACAATTGAAATCAATACACCAGCAACCATAGTTGAATCATTACCAGGAAAATCCAGTTACACTTCTTTTTTTAAGCATTTGTGTTTAAATTAACTCAAATAAGTGCAATTATGAATAAGATACATTACCATTATAAGCAAATGACATTTAGATCAGTATTATTTAGATTACTTTCACCATTATGTATAAAAAAATCAATGTGATATAGTTACTTTTTTAACCTTAAAGTTAATTAAAAAGATATCTGTAAACTCATTATAAGCAAAATCATCCTGATTTCAACCTATTAATCAAGAACAGGGGAGAGAGTGTGCGTTGCATTAAAGGCAACACCAGGGTGTATTTTAAAAGCTAATTTAAAATACCTTCTTTTAAAACGTTACCTTGTGTAGTTTTCCCTTACAAAGCCAGTGCATTTTTTTTACAGCCATTAATGTCATGTTTAATTTTTATTAAGCGTACTCTTCAGCATATTAGAAAATCCATGGACACTCTACTCAGATTTAGATGTAAATTTCTTCTCTACTACTTTCTATAGTTTTCATATAATAATTATTGCAGGAAAATGTTGCAAAGTCATTCTTAAGAATGGTTTGAATTCTGTGGTTTGCTTAGTCTCTGTCCCCCTCTTCCCCGTGTTGAGAGTTGGTCCTTGTTCTTTCAGTACCTAAGGTTAGTCAGAATGAATTAGTACCCTCCCTCCACCACACACACACATTTCCAGGCATCTGAAGGGTTATCTCTGGATCCGGACAAAATGAAATACAGTCTTGGTGTTAAAATACATTGTGTTGTCATCCTGAAGAAATGAGTGTTGTTTCTTAAGCAGTGTTGAGAAAATTAAATCAAAGGGACATATTATTCATTCTGACCATTCATTTTTGTGAGGGTACATATGTCTCCTTTTTTAAAAAAAAAAAAAAAAAAAAGTTAAAAAGTAGAGAAAAATCGCTTATAAACCTACTTCTTTAACCTAACCATTAACATTTTATCCTTCTTTCCTTCTGTGTTAGGGAGGCATAATTTACATCATTCTAGCTCAAACGTACAGAGCCTTGTGTAGCCTATTGTCTCATTACAAAGATTTCAATATATAACCTGCCAACACTCTAAGAAGGATGGTCTTGGAAGTAGGAAGTGATGATTTCTAAAGGTAGATTTTAAATGGCTTAGGACACCTGTCAAAATTTGAACCTTCTGGGAAAGATGGGAGAAATCATTAAAGGTTTTAGGGAAAAGATGAACAAGGGGGTCTGTGTGAAATCAATGCACTCAACTGGAAGTAAAGTAATTATTTCTTTCGGATAATGCCACCTGTTTTGACATGTATGTTTCATGTGCAGAAGACTATTTTTCCTCTCTAAATTGCTACCTTTCTTAATTCCACCGCCACATCTTCCCCTCTTAGTTTACAGGTGGTGTCCCAAATCCAAACCATTTCTTCAAGAAACCCTGCTCCTGTATATGGATTCCCTGGCCATAAAATACATCTCAAAGTCAAGCATTCTTAAGGCTGGCAAACAAGAAAGATGCAGGAAATGTCCCTTCCCCACTCGTGTCTGGTGCCTCTTTCTAGATGGCTCCACCTTCTCTTTAGACAATCCTGACAGTGTAGAAGTTCCCATCTCCTTTCCCTCTCCCTTCTCCCCCCTCCTTCACTTTCTCCCCCCTCCTAGGGCGCTTCCTGCCTGGAAACAAAAGATTGGTCCCCAGTAGCCCACTCAGGGCGATTTTACTTTTATGCTCACCATCTGATTGGCCTAGGTACGGTGCAGAGCCCAGGTGACGTCATAGCAAAGAAGAGCTAGGGAGCGGTTGCTGAGCTGAGGGGCTCTACAGCAGGCAGGCAGCTGTGGCCGCAAACAGTCTGGGGTCTTACAGTAGGGATTGCAGCTTTACCCCTCTGGGAGTGAGTGCACTGGGCGAGAGAAGAGCCGTGCGGGGAGCCGGCTGGGCCCCCGGGCTGCGGCTGCAGCCGCTGGGCTGCAGCTCCCCAGCCCAAGTGTCGGCGTGCTTGGAGGTACTGGAAAGGTCTTGGCTGGGTAGCTGGACCCTTGGCAGGTAAATCCCGCGACTTCTGTACTATATCGGGCTAGCTCCTGGGTGGGAAGGCTGCTGGGAAGATGTTTCTTCCTGTGTCCACCTCCTGCTTCTGCTGCGCCCCAGCTTTGACTCTACGTGGCTCCCTTGCCCAAGCCTTGGTGCCGTGCACACTGTGCTTGATAGGGTTTGCTTAGGCAGATGAGTGGGTGTGTCCGGGCTGGTCCTGAAGGACCTCGGCTTCATCCCTTGGCAGAGCCCAGGACTAGTTTACTGGAGCTTAGGCCGCCTGGGGCAAAATCCGCCTTGAAAGCCATGTCAGACAGTAAGTCTCTTACTATCCCCCCACCCCACCCCCTAGCCACAGTGTTGACAGCAGCCCTCTAGAGAAGGGGAGGGGGTGTGGCCGCAGTCTGGCCAAGTCCGCATCTGAAGGACCCAACTGAAACAGAAAAGTACCAATTTTCTTAAAACGAAGCCTTCGTTTCTTTTAAATTTTTTCTTTACCCCCTCCCCTTTTCACATGGGGGGATGGTAAGGACAGGAGGACTCCTTTTTTCTTCTTCTTCTGTGGGGACTGAATGGATTCAATAAGGTCCTTAGAAAAGCCTGGCGTCCCCCTGTTGCCCCCTGTCTTTGTCTAGGGAGTAGGGTCATTGGGTTTACTGCTTCCTCCCTTCCCAGTCCCTTTGCCTCCCAGGAGACACTGCCCTCAGTTTCTGACCTGGCATGATGACTGGCATACTTCTGAGTGAACAGAACATTTTAGATTCAGGCTCTGGCAAGCTGTTCCTTTCCTTAGGAGGTGGTTGAGGGCAGGGTGAAGGTTTGGGAGGGATGTAGGTGGTTCTCCCAAGGAGGGAACCAGGGGTTCCATTGGGTTTTGTTTGTTTGTTTGTTTTTTGGTCCCACCTTCCAGATCCAGTTCCAGATTATAGACTTGAGGTTTCTGGGCTGTATGGGCTGTAAGAGCAAAGGAAAGAAGGGTGAGTGGCTTGGCTTTGGGAAGCATGATGAGGGTGGTTGCGGTACTATTTTTGAAGAAAAAAATGGCTTTCACTAGGGAAACCCTTGGCCATGTTAGTTTTACTCCCCCACCCCATGGTTTTGCAGACTCAGATCAAGGCCAACTGTATGGTTGTCTGAGGTGTTGGAACAGAAGGAGGTCCATTCCTGTTGGTGACAGCACTGTGGTCCTGTTCTGGGATGAGCCAGATATAAAAAAGGTCAGTGTGGTTTTCACTGGGCCATTTGTAAAATTATAATTGGGCAGGATGCATGATTTGGGACTTGAGCTTTCAATCAGGGGCACCTTTGGGTAAAGGGTGCTCACTGTGGTAATGAAGTTAATGGATGATTAATAGGCTGGGACCTGAGAAGAGAGCCAAATAGCCCTCTTTTTCTGGATCCAAATGTCATATTCCCCTGTGTCTACGCAATATACAACATGGAAAGAGTCTGGGAGGTATGCTGGGTTAAAGATGACTGTTGGTAATCCAGAATCCAAGGAGACCTCGAGATGTTAAGAGGTACATTTTTTAAGTCTCCCAACAAACAAGTAAACCTTGTGATAAAAGCATTGAAATAGGATTGCAAGCAATGGGCCACAAAACCCAATGAACATTCAAACTAGCTGATCATTCCTACAGGTTGTGTGTTTTTTGTTTGTGTGTTTTATTGGTTTACTTTTTTTTCTGTTTCAAGGTGGAAGTGGTGAACAGAGCAGAGAAGTTTGCTCTGTGTGTTGAGGAGACTGGGTAGACTTGATAGATGAGAGAAATGGGAAGTGAACTGCAGATTGGAGGGAGGTTGCTGGCAGAGATTCTGCTACTGTGAAGTCAAGACTAAGCACCAGGTCAAAGACAGGTAACTAATACGGAAGAACTCAGGCAGAGGTATAAGACTGTGCAGGCAGGTGCTGATGGAATAGGGAGGAAAGAGCAGTAGAGGATGAAGACAGACCAGTATCTTGCTAGGAGCTCAGGAGTCCCAGTTTCCCTGGTGACATAGCAACAGAAAAGTTTCGATCCTCAAGTCAGCAATGACTCGATCAAAGATTCCAAGGGGCTTCTAGCTGTTGAGGGAATCAATAGCATTTCCAACTGCATAACCCATTTTTAGGAACCAGTAACTTTAACCAAAGGAATGAGGAGAAACTTGATGAGCAGCAATCTCAAAACAAAAAACAGCTCTTTCCTTTTGGATAAAGGGAAGGGACAGGGGCTGATGGCTGGAAAGGAGAGCAGGAGAACTGTGATGTGAGGCTGGAGATTGACTGCTCTTATGTGGGTAAATTAGACCCTGGTTTGAGGTAAAAAGAAATCATTGGTGTTGAGGGGGGGGAGCAGGGAGCTTGTGTTCATCACAGCAAGAAAACATTTACCGTGGAAGGGAAGTGTGGCTTTTCAGGCCTCCGGAGCACAACTTGAACCTTAGCTGAGTCCCCCACCTCAACCCACCCACATCTACACCCACACCCGTCAGAAGCTAGGGGGTTAGTTCCCTTTGCAGGACCAGGGTAGACTTCAGGCCAAATACGCACTAAATAGCTTGGCCAGCAGGGGGCGGAGAAGTAACTGCAGCTATGTGGAGGATCCAAATCCTCCATTTCAGGTGTGAAGCTGAGCTTTGGAGCAACTAACAGCCATACATTTACAATCTGATTTTGCAGTGCCAGAGAACTAAATGAACCTTCAGGTCAATGTGTTCCCGTTTCTTCCCAGAAATGTGGCGCTGCCTACTGCACTCTGCAGCGTAGGAAGGTACATGCATTTACTTGTGATTACTTGAGTCACTAATACACACAGCCTAACTGGGAGTTTAATTGGAAATGTTAATCAATGCAATAGATCCGTGTCTGATTTGCACATTCGGTCAATTATCTGCACGTTGGGACAATCTGTGCTGCACCCAGGGGATGCAACTAGGGGGTAAAATGGTGCAGCTACAGATGGGACTGGGGATGGGATGCAAAATAGGGGAAGTGGATCTTGAAGACCAAAAAGACTAACAATTTACTGGGGGGGAAAGAATCATATTTTCACAGAGAGGCTGGATGATGAGGTGGTTCACCCAGAAGCTCTCAGAGCTAAGGGGGAAAACAAGGTTTTCTCTTGGGTAGAAGGGGGTGGATCTGGAGAAAAGATTTTTTTTTTTGTGGGGTGGAAAGGGTGGAAGGTGGGATAGCATGAGCCGTGGAAATCAGAAATTAGGTGTTCTTGGCTGAATACATGTGGTAGTCGTGCTTGTTTCCTTGACCTTCAAATGATGGAGTTAGACTAGCTTTTCTATATTCTGTCGAGAACATTAGAAAGTAGACCTGTTACTACTTGCTAGTTAAGATAGCCACTAAAGTATGACTCTCCTGCAGCAAAAAGAAAATAGCTAGTCTTTATCACTTTCCATTTTGAATGCTCTCCCGTTTAGGGAAAGCCAGTGCAAAAGAGATATCCACACATTTCATTTTTTAGCCACATGACTTCGTTTTTATTTCATGTGACTATGGAACACGTGGGGAAAGAGATGTTTAGTTCTTTATTTTTTAGGTTACCCATAAGCAAGCTGCAAAAAAGCTCTGTGTGGTAGTTTTCACAGACAGATCATAGGGAGAGGCACTGAGAATCATTACTATTTTAACTCCCTAATGCAGTACCCAAACAGAAAGAGATTGTGGTGAAGAAAAAATAAATAGGGGTGGGGGGAGGTGGGCTGGAGCTTGCTTGGCAGAGGGCAGCTTCTTTTCCCTCATCTCTCTCAGAACCCTGTGAATTCTTTGGAATTCTTCACCCTAAACAGACCACCTTGTCTGATAGCACAATATCGCCCCCTAGTGACTATATTTAAGACTCATTTTTCTCAGCTTCCCGTTGTGGTCCTATGATTCAACCTGGATGCCAGTACTCTCAATCAGCTCATACAAGCCTGACAAGCAAAGGCATATTCACTCTTCTAGCAATACTGAAGGAGAAACTCAGGGAGGTGCATCCTCCTTCCTAGTATTGTTCTCCAGTGTGAGCAGTTTTAGAGAGAGGGGCATCACTCTCTTCTCCTTTGTACTTTATCTCCTTTGGGCCTGAAAGATCCAGGAGCTTTCCTCTGAAATCTTCAATGCTGCATAACACATTTGCCATAAATGATTCTGGGGAGGAAAGTGCAATTGTCACCCCAAGGTGACAGTTTTAGTCCACAGACAGAGATCTAGAGGGGGGAAAAGGCTGAAATGTAACAAGAAAAGAGAAGTTAGGTATATTTCAGACATATGTATCCATACTTCCCTAGCTTCCAATAAGAGGCTAAACTACTGGCAGAAAGCAAAGGTTCTGTAAATGCACAGGGTAATACAGCTATGTAACACTCACCACTCAGTACAGATATATGCAATGGCATAGACATACATGGTGCACACTACAAATTAGACACATGTGCATGCATGTAACATGCATTGTATAGATGAAATCGTATGTAACACATTACAGAAATATACTGTATATACAATTGCAAACTGACATGATAGAAGCACAGCACTGAACATATAACACAATACAGGTTTAGGACAAATACAACATAGTATGGATATAACACATCACATATAACAGAGTGCAAGGAATAGCACAGATATACATGATCCAGCTTTTGCTCATATACAAAATATTCTATACTCAAAATACACCCCCAGGAAGCAAGAAGTGTCACCACCTGGTGACTTTCCAGTTGCGTCTGTGTTGGCTCAAGCTACACAACTGGTGAGTTCAAGGCAAACTACCATGAAGTTACTGTTTGAGATGGGGAATGTGAAGTACCCCGAAGGAAAATTTAGAAACATGAGAATTTCTTATTGGTACAGGCTGGTGCAGACACACACACACACACACACACACACACACACACACACACACACACACACACACCACACACAGAGTCTCTAGCATTTTTCCCACTTCCAATCAAATGCTGTTTCCACAGTAAGCTGGCATAATTAGGAATGGGCCACATCTGACCCTCCTCACATCCTTTGGAGTCCTGACAGCTCTTCTCTCCCACCTCTCCTCACCTTGCAAAGTGAGCTCCTGCAGAGAGGGAGGAGGTGGCATCACTCAGTGATATAGTGGGAGGGATTTGCAGATCTACTAAGGGTATGCCTGTGGGAAATACACATAGAAGCTATAGATGCTAGGAAACGACTGTGACCTAGAATCTGTACCAGAAGAAGAGGTAGACCCAGAGGATGGCACTATCCTTTTTGCTTAAGAGGTGGAATTGGAGATCATGGGACTTTTCTTGGCTTTCTAAGACTTCAGTTTTGCTTTATCTTTAAATATCCACCCATCTATTTATTTGAGTTAGAACTATATATTTTGTTGTCCTCTAATAACTAGGTGCTAGCCTGGGTCATGCTCTATTTGAATTGGCATGTAGTTGCTGCTTTCCTTACAAGGTCAATATGGTTGTGGGGATGGGGAGAAGTACGGAGAGGTTTTAGAGCTTGGTGTCCTACAAAGGGAAAATTAGCCATTTCCTTGGAAGGCTCAAGTGATTGTGGGAAAGTGCAGAAAGCCTAGGAGTTAAAGGGACCCTATATCTTGTAGAAGGTATAGTTGGATAGTAGAGTGACCACCTAGCATGCAAGACACCATGGTTCTAGATTCTGTCTCCAACATGAGGTGGGCAAGGAGAGGAGAATGGGTTAAGAGAGAGGTCTTGTTATATCACAATTAGATAGACACCTCTGTGAGGCAAATATGGTAAATTGTCATTAAAAAAATAGTATGTATCCACCTTTGGAAATTTGGCAAAAGCTACAGAAAATATTTCTTTGTTTAAGACAGGCTGGGAGGTTCAATTAAGGTCACTGTGGAAGTTTAGGACCTCCACAGATGTGAGGCAAAAGGAAACTCGGAGGGTTGGTGCCTAAGAGAACCTCTTTCCTGACACCTACTCAAAGAAAGAGGTTGATAGCCAAAGGAGTTGAAATGGAGGTAGACACTTAAAAGTGAACAATAGTGATAGTTTGCTAGAAACTTCAGATATTTTCAGTGGGCATTAGCTCTATTGACTCCTGTACACTGGACTGACTGTGCCATCTTGGATAAGTATGCAAATTTACCCCTAATTCTGAAAGGTGTATAACTTTTCACATGCATCTTATTTGATTTAGCCCTTCTAACATTAGTCAAAAAATGACTAAAGAAGCAGATCTAGTTCCCTTAAGATTTATTTATTTATTTATTATGTAGACAGTGTTCTGCATACAGACCAGAAGAGGGCACCAGATCTCATTCCAGATGGTTGGGAGCCACCATGTGGTTGCTGGGAATTGAACTCAGAACCTTTAAAAGAGCAGCTAATGCTCTTAACCTCTGAGCCATCTCTCCAGCCTGAAGAAGCAGTTCTTTTATAGCTGATAACAAGTGAGTAGATCCAGAGTGGTGAGATGGTAGGCATTGGTTATTAATCTGTGCTCCTAATCTCCTAACTCCCAGCTCAATACTCTTTCCAAAATCCTACACATAAATATGCTTTTACACTTCTTACCTCTCAGATTCACTAGTCTTCTTAGATTATTGTCTAAAATATCCCACTTATATGTGTATATGTATGTTCATGTGTGTGCGCGCGCACGCGCGCACACACACACACATAACATATTTGGGGGTAGGATGAGGGAGTAGTAGCAGTGTAGGAAGGGGTTCCATCTCTCCTACAATGCTTCTCTAGACAGGCTCCTCAAAGAAAAAGCAGAAAACTGAGTCCTTGCAATCTTCTGGCAGCTGGTATACACAGCATTGAGTCAGTCAGAGCTGAAGCCAACCTATCTCCTTTCCATGAGCAACACCCACCTGTGTTGAGATCTTGCAGTTGTTGGTCATGTGAGGAGAGTAAAGGATTTCAGGGCATGGAGTTAGGGATATTGGAAATCCAGATAAATTTTGCCTTCTCATATGAGCTCAGGCCCCACCAATTAGGCCTCAGGGCATAACCATCCTTTCTGGGGTGTTCAGTCTTTTATAACTGTCCTTTATCTCTTGGCTCCTCCATCTCTAATATTGAAATGACAGCCTTGACCTACATTTTGAGGTGGGGAGGAGAAACAACATACCAGCCATTGCCAAGTCCTTTGCAAATGTCAAGCACCATCTAAGAGCATCAGTGTAACACAGAAAATGCTTCCCATCAAGCTGTCATTTCTTTTTCTTCTTTCCTGATATCTAAGTGGCATTTCAGCCACATGTCACAAATCCTCCAATCAGTTCCTGTGATTTCCACTGCCCCATAATCTTAATTTCATCTTGATATTCAAATGTATTCCCTACCCACTCTTCCTTGCTTCTGGGATTGGCAGGCTCGGCTAAAATGGAACCTTCTCTCTACCTTCCCACCTAACCAGGTGGGAAAGACATACTCCCTCCCCTAGCTCTGCAGCAAGAGGCTGGAGCATTCTTCACTTTTCTCTCATCATAAATCATTTTTGAAGAGATGCTGAAACATTTCTCTGATCAGATAAACTAGATTATCAAGGGCAGTCCTTTAGTCTTACAGGTCTTCACTGTGCTTTACAAGTGACCAACAGTTTCCCAGGAGCTTTGCATGTTAGGCTTGTCTTTCTACTGCTGTGCCTGCCTGTCATCTGCTTGTCTGCCTCCTCTTTTCCATCTGCCCTTCTGTATTATAACCCTGCAGCCTTGCTGCCTATTTATGACTTGTTGTCCCTGAGTCTCTCTGTCTGGTTCACTGTTTGCCTCTTTGTTGGCTGCTTAGGCATTTCTCCCATTGCCCAAATCAACAACCCCCCTCCCCAAAGAATTTCAACACGACAAAGAATATGCAACCCAATTTGTTTTCTCTCTGAGCATACCTTGGGCCTAGAAGATGGCAAAACTGCATCTCAGCAGCAGGTGTTTGTGTGATGCCTTCTCATGAAAGGAAAGCACCAGAGTTTCGGCTGTCAAAGTGAAGGTATGAAATTACAGCCTTGCTGATACTGATGCATTCAACTTTCTGGAGATGGTCTGGTCTGAGATCCTCTATAGACTTTGACTAACAGAAGGTAACTACAACAGACGAAAATAAGAGGTGTGTCTGGGGATCTCTCCTGGGTGTTCTGTGGTGGCGACAGTAATAAATTATATATTACCTACTGTAACCAACTCTGAGCTAGGCACTTTGGTTAGATGATATCATTTGTTCCAACATTGACACTGCAAAAATATGTTTTCTCAACTAGTTCATGCTTCTGTTTCTGAATCTACAAATGGTATTAGTTCAAATTAGTTATTTTTACCAGTTCCAATAAGAGGTTGGGAGGAGCTCAGTAATGTGTCTAAACTAGAACAACAGTGCTGTTTGGGAGGGAAAGACATTTCTGAAGAATTTCCTAGCCTCCAGTGTTATTTAGTATTCAGCCAGTCCTCCTCCAGGCTCACCCCCACTTATCATCCTCACCCCCTGACTCTCATATGTAATCATATTATAAACCCAATACACACAGCTGAATGCCTACATTCATATATTCCTATTTTCATTATGATAAACATACACTTAATGCCCAAGTCCAGTGTTCTCACCCACTCATGCTTTTGTAATCTTCTATAACATTTTCACATATTTTTATATTTACTTACATTAGAGAGGACATAATAACCCTTACCTGTAGTATGGGTTTCTAGCCCAGCTAGTTCAGTCAATAGACCATGAAACTTTTAATCTCAGGGTTGTGGGTTTGGGCCCCACATTGGGAACCAGTTGAAGTATGAGTTTCTGGCCAGGCCTAGCCCTGTGGTCCAGACTTACCCACAGCTGCTACCCCCCAAAATGACTCAGCTGCTTATATTACTTAGATGCTAGTCGACCTATGGCTCAGGCTTATTGCTAGCTAGCTCTCTCATCTTAACTACTCATTTCCATTAATCTGTCTTATCACATGGTTTGTGGTTTACCTGTGCTTTTACATCTTACTTTCTTAGTAGCTGGATTGCTTCTCTGTCTGACACGTCCCTCTTCCCCTTTATCTATGCCCAGATTTCCCATCTGCTTTTAAGATGCCTTGCCAAAGGCCAAAACATTTTTTTATTATCTAATGACATTCACAGCATACAAAAAGACATCCCACAATACTTACCCACTAACACACCTATATAATCAAACATTCTGTGCCCAAGTATACCCTAACTTTCCCCTTGCCCAACTCAAACTTGTTTTCATAGTTACAAACATAGACAGCACACCAATTTCATAAAGTCTGGCATGTTTAAACTTATATTATTTTTCTTCACAGTCACATACAACTCAGTGACACACAGGTGCACACATGTACTCATATAACTCATGTGTACAGATGATAGCAATTTTTTTCTCACCCACTTACCCTTGCATATTGTTGAACTATTATATACTCCTGCGTATTATGCTGATAGTTATACTTTTACTCACATGCATAACACTGAAGCCATTCTCCTTCCCTCATCATAATAATAGAGAAACATACTTGAACATGGAGGCAGATATTTTGACACTCTTGCACTCTATTTTCATACTGACATCTAGCTATTCAACTTAATACTATACCCTCAGATACACGGCCCACCATACAATTATATACACATATATTTTCATAAACACAGCCATTTTCACTTGATGTCATCACTTTTCCTTTTACATAGTCACTTATGTACAAATATGTTCACATGGACATACATTGGCATGTACGTATTTTCATTCATTACTCATACAAAATTCATAAATACAGCCACACTCACTGCACAGCCATGTTCACATACTTACACTCATGTGTTTTCAAACCTTTACTCTTACTTTCAAAACTATACACTTCAAGTTATACATTTCTATTTATTCTTATGAACACATAATAACCCTCCCTTACATTCTTATATGTATACCCACTTACGTACCAGTCCAAATTCATACCATCATACATTTTAACACAAACATTGTTATACCTACCATACACTGGTATTTGTATATATTCCCACTCTACTAGTCTTATATGGAATCACCCTCATTTATATTATAACATACATTTTTAGCAATGTACATGTAGTTACATATAGTGTGTTTATAGTCACTATTATGCATTTTATTGATATGTACCACAATGATATCAATAATTTATATTGCAGTAGTCAATTCACATAGGTGCATACATGTACTTACATAAGTGGTTGCCAACATCACACATGACAATTAGTGACATGTACACTCATTCATGAATTCATCCTACCACATACGCTGATTAAAAACTTACTTAACACTGTCTTATATTGACCCATATTTCTGAGAAGTCACATAAGCTTCTATAAACTACCCCATACCTTCAGCTTCTTACATGGGTCCATTGACAATATACATCTTCATATCTGCACTGACTACACTCCCCCTCCAAGATAAGCACATTGACTTACATCTATCCACATTGAATCACACATACTGATAGTGACCCACACCCACATATAACTCTATATTTATTTTTCTGAAAGTTTCATATATGTTCACAAACTGACATTTTTGTAGTTGTATACTTTCTTAATGATGTATCCTGTAAGAGAACATTAACCAATCCCATGTGACAATGGTGAGGCTTGTGTGGTATGATTGTTTCCTAGAAGTTTGTCTTAACTTGTTATCTCATTCCTGTTCTCAGGGAAAGGAAAGAAAAGAATCTGTTTTCTTAAGGCTGTTCATGAATAATAGCATATCTATGGTTTTATGTTTATGACATAAAATTGCCTGTTGGCTGTACACATGTAAAGTGCAGATCTGTTCCACTTAGGTATCTCATATTTACCCACAAATATTGACATTCTTTTAACCCAGAACATGACATCCAACAAAGGGGAAGAAGGAGATTTTTCTCTTTTGAAGCCCATACCCACACTCAGGAGTAGATCTTATTCTTTCCCTGAGCACCCCTTTTTTGATTAACTTTGCAGTTAAAATGTATGTTAAAAATACATTTTAATAAGCTCAACCTCTGCTTTATAAAGAAGGAAAAGAAAAGGTTAATGAGGTCGCTGGATGGTCAAAGACATTTTTACTGTTAGTGTGTACATGCAGATGTAGACTCCACTGAAATTTCAGCAACTGTCACTAACAAGTCTCCAGAGGAGATTTCTCTGTAGGCATAGGGAAAGATAAGCTGATGGAAGCTCCTTGCATTCCAGACAGCCTGCAGAGTTACCTACAAGAATCAAAAGAAGCACAAGCCCAGGAGTGAGCCAGTGAAATGTGAACTTCAATCTAGAGATATTAGCACCCTGTGGTAACCTTTCTAGTTCGTAGTTTTCTCCACTCTAGTCTTTATGGAGCACAAGTGAGTGTAAAATAATATCTGTATCACCACTTGATGTGATACAGAACACAAGTGAGTGTAAAATAATGTCTCTGTGGCTTGTCACAAAGAAGAGGCTTCATTCGGAGACCTCATTCAATCCTCTTATTCCACCATTAGGTTGAACATATTTTTGATAGCAGTAGCTCCTACATAGTACTCTTTTTGAATTCCTGTTGGCAAGAGGCTAGGTGATGTAGTCGGATTCAACACCTCTATTACCTGAGAGTGTGGCCTCTGGACCAGCACAGGCTTGGGGTTCACCTATAAACTTTGAAGCTGTAGCCTTAAGGCATGGTCAAAACAGTTTAAAGTTTCATGCCATG
>PVIH01024118.1:0-23446 GCA_004025045.1 Sigmodon hispidus
AAGAATGGAGAAAGAACGCTCCGAGAAACAGACTCTGGCCGTGGCGGGGTGCTCAGAGGGAACCAAGTGGAGCCTAGGAAGGTCGGGGCGGGTCCAGCCAACTTTGCTCCAGGTTAGATAAACTTGTCGATTCAGTTCTGCACATCCCAGCTAGAGAATTCCTGGAAACCCAGTTAGTGCCCGAGGGTGGGCGGGACCAGGGGTCGCGCAGGCGCCTTGCTCTTCACCTCCAACTAGCTAGCTAGCCCCTACTGGGTCTCAGAGAAGCTGGGAGGAGACCTGGGAGGAGGGAATCTTCTGAGGGGCAGGGCAGAGACAGACACAAAGCCTCCCCCTCCTCCTCACCCCGGCCACGCCCCTCTACCCCTTGGCCTTCTCTTCCTCGTTCTGGGCGGGGAATCCTAGCCCCGCTCAGTCACCGACTCGCCGGTCACCCCCGCCTCCCCTCCGGGATCTGCACCAAGGGCACGAGGTAAGGGGCGGCGGCATCGGAGACCCCACCTCCAGTGAGGAGAACTGGGTACCAGCCGTCAGGTGCTGTGCCCCAATGTTCTGCTGTCTCTTGAGATTAGGAGGAAAGAGCCAACCAGCCGGCGTCCTCCGCGGTCCTACCGGCCCAATGCGGGGTGGGTGGGAGCAAAGGCGAGTCACTAGACTCTAGAACTTGCATCAGGGTGACATTCTGGGGTCAGAGCCAGGGATGATCGCGGAGTGTCCTCGACTGACGTTTGCAAGGGTCGGGTAGTGAGCAGCAGCTACCCAGGGGTGCAGGCGAGATGACTGGTGACGCAGGTGTGTGTTTTGGTGGTGTTGATGTTGGTGGTGAGTGTGTGTGTGTGTGTGTGTGTGTGTGTGTGTGTGCTCACACCAGAACTCAGAAATAGGGACCTTTGTTGCACTCTACCTGGAGGCCGCCTGCCAAGTGTCAAATGTGCCTATGTTGGCCAGCCAGACCCCAAGAATCACACTGCTCCATTGCAGAGCACACGCTGTGATCAGACGCTTTCCCCCTACAGTGGAGCAGAGGGGTCAAGGAGTCCTGGCAGGGGGGCAAGGGGACAGTCACAGTGATTGAGGGCTTGCAGCCTACAGTGCAGGAGTTCTGGGTTCCAGCTTAGAAGAGACATTTTCCCACTTGAAGGTTTAGGGGATGTGTCTCTGTGTTGCTCTTAGCAAGGGCTCTCAGGAGAGTGGTGTCTATCTTCCTGCGACTGTAGCTCTTCCACGGCTAAGGATTGCAGGGTTTGCAGAAGTTCGGCTGGAAAGCAGATGAAGTATTGCCAAGAAATACAAGGCAAGGTCGGCCTTTGGGCCTTGAGAGGCGCCTCTCTTTTCAGAGCCCTCAAGTCCCCGGGGCTTTCCTAGTTCCGCAGCAGAGGCAACCAGTACTCTGCACACAGTGCAGCTGAGCTTCCTTGCAGAGTTTAGACACATTGCGGTTTCTTAGGAACATGACCAGTCCACCAACAGGACTTTGTAAATATTGAAGAAACATAAACACTTGACAATATTCAGAAATTAAGATAAATAGTAACTTCAGCACAATGCTTTTTAAGAAGAAACTTGTTTTAAAAGATCCGTGATGAGCAGAATGTCAACATTTTAAATAAATACAGGTGCTGGTTATTATGTCCAGGCATTATTGTTCAGTGGGATCAGTGTCCCCATTTGTCCATGTTCTGTGGTTTATGAGGGTTGACAATAGCATGCATCAGATGGGGTAACTTGGGCTTTCAGCATAGTCGTGTTTACTGCAGAGCTTTTATTAACCTTTGCCTTAATTCAGGCTGGGGAAGATATTTAGATAACGGCAGAGAAACTCATTTTCTTCCTGGCCTCAGGCTCCCTGTGTCTGGACTTTCAGATTCTTCATGCTTTGGCCTCTTGGAGGAGTTGGAGATTTGAAGGGGCTGTGAACCTTTATATTTAGGACTTGGAAAGAAGGATGTTGACAGAAGCTTTTGGGTTGGGGTTTGTTCTAGATCATTGAGGTTGGGGAACATGATGGAGAAGAATGGCCAGCTACCAAGAATTCCCTCATGTTCAGATAGGTCCTCAGACTAATGAGCTCCCTCTAGGGTTTTTGAGTGCTTATTGAGAAATGCCGCCTGTGGTGGTTTAAATACAAAAGGACCCCATGGGTTCATATGTTTGAACACTTGGCTTGGTCTCTGGTTGGTGGAACTGTTTAGGAAGGATTAGGAGGAGGTGTGGACCTGTTGTGTCAAAGAGATGGGCTTTAAAGTATCAAAGGTCATGCCATTCCCAGGGTGCTCTTTGCTTTCTGTTTGTAAATCAGGATGTGAGTTCTCAGCTGCTGCCCCATGCTCCCTGAATTGTAGTGATGGTCTCCTACCCCTCTGGAATTGTAAGCCCCCCAAAACCCTTCCTTCTGTAGTTTGCTTTTGTCATGGTGTTTTAACACAACAGTAGAAAAGCAACCAAGATATTAATTACCCAAGCAGCTCTCATCCTCCTTCAAAAAGACCCACCCATCCCCAGTACCTCTCCAAAGTTATAACCCAAAGCTACTGCAAAGAGTTGTTTTGCTTCTTCTTAGAAGTAACCTCCTTACTTAACCCAGTCCTCCTTCTGCTCTTCTTGGAGACAGATACATCCTTTATCAGGGGACCTTTAAAAGGACCCCATCATTAGGCCCTTTCTTCATGTTCATCCATTAATGTAACATGCACAACCCTGGTTAGTCTATTCAAGATGTCTAATCATTCTTCAGAGGTTTTAATGGTTTCAGTAAGGAAGGTTGCCCTGTCTTCTTCTTCCTCCTTTGCCCAGTGAATCCACCACCACCACCACCACTACCACCACTAGAATCCTGTGTGTGTGTGTTATCATTCCCAGTGCATATGCCATGAACTCTACTTGTCCACTGTCAGTGACCTTCCCAAAGCCAAATTCTAACCCTTGTGGGTTGAATAAATGAATGAGTGAATGAATGAACAGAGTATCCCTTTAAAAAAAATCTTTGAGGCGTACACAGCAGAAAGTATACCTTTGGATGGTAATGGCTCTGAAGAAAGCAGAGAAAGTTATCATAGATCTTTATTTTTGTAGATAGTAACTCAATTGTTTCTCACATAATCCAAATCACATTTTGTAGATGAAGATATGGAGGCCCAAAAGGGTCAAAGCACCAAGGGAGGCCAGCCTCCAGGTCCAATTGTACCACAATGGATTTGCCCAAACTGCAACATCATGTCCCAGAGCAGGAGCTTCACTGGAGTGACCATGGCATAGTAACCTGTTAAGGGAAATGCTAACAGGGATTCTAAGATGATTCCATAATGTGGCACGCTTGCAAATTCCATGTAGTGACAGAAGCTCTTTCTTCTGGAAACTGTGTTCCAAAGAGTCTACCTTGGGACATGTTCCTTACTTAACCCCAGACCTACTGCCAGCTCTGTCAGTTTCCAAAGAGAATAGCGTCCATCAGTGTTCGCAGTGGTGAAAAGAATGTACAGTTTGGATGTCAGGAAAGCATAGTAATCACTCACCATGGTAGTTGTTGCTTCACCTGCTCTATACTTCTGGCTGACGGGAATCAGTTCCTCAGGAGTTCAGCTGGACCTGAGGCTCTGGAGCTGCCTTGCAAGACTGCCTGGAAGCCTTCTCACCTCAGCTAGACTTCCCAACTCTAAGTGTTCACCAGTGAAGATACTTTCCTCTGGTTATGTTCCAGGGGTTTAGAGTCCATGATAGTGGATAAAGGCATAGTAGAAGGAACCAGAAGCTGAGGGATCACATCTTGAACCTTAAATATGAATCAGGAAGAATACACTGGCAGCTAACCTCCTGTGACACTTCCTCCAACAATACCATACCTCTTAAACCTTCCCAAGCATCTGGAGCATCTGGAGCAAGCATTCAAATGTCTGAGACTATAAGGAACACCCCCCCCAAACCATTATATGTGCATATGAGCTGGACATCCCAAGAATTATTATACTGAGCATATTTTTGAAGTGCTGGGGGTGAACCAGGACCACACATACACACACACACACACACACACACACACACACAGAGAGAGAGAGAGAGACAGAGAGACAGAGAGACAGAAACAGAGAGAGAAAGAGTTCTTTATCTATTTAGCCAGAAAGTGCTTTCATTTAGGTTTTTCAAATCTATGAGTAGGAAGATACACCACCCAGTGAGTCTTTGGTTTACTTCTTGCTCGTGTGGATTTTCTAGGATATTAGCACCTGTCTTTACATAGGCAAAAGTAGTAGCAGCCATTCAATGGAGGAGTTCAGACCTAGAACAAAGGGTCTCCAGCGGCCATTCCTCATCTAGGAGATTCAGCCCTCAGCTCCTGTGAACCCATTGTTGGAAGCCAGGTGTTTCTAAATCAAAGTTAGTCTGAACTGTACTCTTGGAGAACTTTTCTCAGACTTCCAGGCCCTGACTATTCAATCTCCATTGCAATTTAAGAGATCTGGAGAGAGGATTGCAGAGTTAGTATTTTAGACTCAGAGGAGGAACTGTGGGCTGACTGTTACTCACAATGGTGAAGATGGACAAGGTGCCATTTCTGTATCTCCAGGAAGTACTGAGCATTGTCACTTGTCTTCAACGTGTATTAGGAGTGACATTTGTATGCATTCAGCAGGGTGACATCAGTAAAGAATGAGCTTTCCTGTCAGAAGGGCCAGGTACCCAGATGAAATGAAAAAAAAAAACCACCCAAAATGTCCCAAAGAATAAAAATCATCAGCTAAGTTTATGGGGTGTGTGTGTGTGTGTGTGTGTGTTGGGGTGGGATAGGGGTGGAGTGTGCACACAGACATGTGTTTGTATGCTCTTGGCTGTCTGATCAGGAAGCATGGTAGGGAAGAAATACTGAATTTGATTTTATTCCCCCCAGCACTAACAGCTCAACCCAGGCCCTTGTGTATCAGGCCAGTGTTTTACCACTGAGTGTCAGCTGCAGCCTGTCTTTATTTTTATTTTGAGATTAGGTCTCATTAAGTTGCTTTGAATTTAATTATCCTGCCTTAGCCTTTCAGTGCTGGATCATATACATATGCCACCAGAATGTATGGCTTTTAGTTAGATTTTATGCTGTTGTATGCTCTTTTTAAAACTGGGGTGTGTGTGTGTGTGTGTGTGTGTGTGTGTGCGCGCGCGCGCGCGTGCACGTGCACATGTACGCGCATGTACGTGTGTGTGATTTCCTTTGAGATAAAATCTCTCATTTGCCTGAAGCTGCCAGTTAGGCTGGATCTGCTGGTCAGGGGTCCCTAAGGACCCTCCTGTCTCTCTTTCCAGCACTAGCACTGGCATTTTAACATGGATCCTGAAGATCAGACTCAGGCCCTTGTTTGCAAGATGTTCTGTTCCTGACTGAGCAATCCCTCAAGCCCGAACTTGCTGAGTTAAAGAGCCTGTATGTCACCTAGTTATTAGAGAAACTTTCAGTGAGTAATCGGAGACACGGGAATTACTAGAACACAGTGAGTCACTGGGAGACAGTGAGTTGAGGGACTTATCCAAGGTGAATCTCCAGGTCACATCAGAAGAAGGTCAAGATAGAGTTCTGGAAGTCTAAGGTGTGTGTGGAAAAGGACAGGACTTGACTGTGTTGACAGCTGTGTTGACAGCCCTGGATCGCCTGACTTACTGATTGTCAGCATCTACCATGGTTTTTTAGGATCCAGGCTTTCCCTGGCTAGGCATGTTTAATATCCACCAAGAGAAGTATGGAGAGTCTTGGGACAGAACCACACAAGTTAATATAGTCATTGGCAAAAGGTCGATAGAATGAATATTGATCATTAATGAATGGTTAATCTATAATGAGTGGTTGATTCAAATGTGTACACCACCACTGCCTGACTAAATGACATTTTTATTTCACAGCAGGGATGTTTTCAATAGTAGTTTGGTAAAAGTTTACACATAGCTGTTTTATGGGAGAGGCCAAGAAATAAAGTTGAATCTTGTTTTAAAATGAGGGTCTGGACATTCCAGTCTGTGGTAAGACAGCCTGCTTGTCATCAAGAATCTGTGGTTTCAGGGATCTCTAGGCTGATGGACTCTCGTTGGGAATCCTTGATTTAGTTTTGTGTAGAAACAGTTATAAAGATATGTTGTGTTTTGTTTAAATTATCTGTAAGAGTGATTTAAATGATGTTGGTGAAATTTTCATTTCCAAATGGGAAACAAACTTAAGAATTATTTTGATTTATGCTATGAATTTAGGTCTGATGATGGTTTGGCCAAGAGACAGTGCATAGTGTTAGTGTATAATCCTCCAATTGAATGAAATGTCAGAAATTGAATCATTTTTAAGTTCCAACTGGGAAAATTTTGTTATTACACTTTTTAATGAATGAGGTCTTCACTCTTACATTTCTAGAATTGTTAAGGTTAAAGTCTGGACCCTGGGAAGGCTTACAGCCTAGGCTTTGCTGCTCACTCTCTGCAAGCCAACTAAAGAGTGAAAATTAGAGAATAATGTATTCAACACAGTCACTTTGGGAAGATAAACCAAGAAATCCTGTAACTCCCAAATCCATCTTTACTGACATGGTTACCTTTAAATAGAAAGAGGTATGCATAACTAAACATCCCAGGTGAAGGTGTGGCCCTGCCCTTGTTGACTGTCATTGTCTTAGCCCTGGTCTCTCTGCAGGGTGTGTGGAAAGTTGTCAAACTGTATAAGATCTCCTCCTCTGGTTGTCACTAGGGCATCTTCCTTTTCTCTTTTCCCAGCATGAGATTCCTGGGATATTCCAAATTCCAAATTTCAGTGATCAATGGGAGATGTCCTATTAGTCAGCAAGCATCAGGGTTGGGCTGAGGAGAGGAGCAGTTCTCAGAAGACTCCTTGCTTGTGGCTAGACTGATGTTGGCAGGACGGCACTCTTCCCCAGTGGACAGCAGACCTGCCCGATAGGCTTGTGATCCCAAAGCCCGCAAAGGGAAGGAGAGGAAAGGATTGTCTGAGACTGCAGATAGGAAGGCATCCCTTCAACTGTGACAGCGTTTCATTCAGAGTAGCTTCCTTAAAGTTTCCTGGCTCCCATTAAGGTTAACTGAGGTCTGGTACATAAGATGCAGCCAGCAATCCCCCTGTCCCTCTTGTGTATAAGTACATTTCCTGGCCATCTGTCCATGGGGTACCCTACCCCATTCTTCCTATATTCTGGGATTCCCGCCATAACAGATGGTGTGTATCCAGTATTATAAACAGTTTTCCTTCAGGACAGCGCGTACTACAATTATGCCTAATGTATTTCTCCCTAAATAGTATACAGAGTTACCTTACACTACACCAATGACATAAACAAGACAGGAAACCCTCTACAGTTTAATATAGCACCAATGAGCCCACTTTCATAAACTATTTCCACAGGACTCTAGATTGGATGCAGAGTCATTTCTAAGAGCAAAGCTAAGGAAGGGTAGGTTCAGGGTGGATTCTCAGACCTCTTTTCTTTCAAGAGTAATTGTGACTTTGTACAACAGGGGATAGTTAATTCTGTACCAAGCATCCAAGGAGGGTCACAATGGATGATGTGTAAAATGGCAGATAGATCCATTGGTTTTAGTTTAACAGCAAGCAGGTTCCAGGCTGGAGTGACAAACATATGGTTTGAAGCCTGAGAAGAGTGTGGTACATAGGGTTCTGCTTAGAATGCCAGACTCCAGCTAACCCTAACCCTCGGTGAAACGTGTAGGATGATAAGGAGGACATGGACCAGGCCCTTTGATGGTTTAAGGCCAGTAAGGGAGGCGTAACTTATGTGTGCATGATAAACAGAAAACAGTGTTGGGCAACACCATTCCTTGAACAGTAGATACACATTATCCTTCTGGGAAATAGTTTCTAGTTTCTGCTTTTGTTTTCTTTTTTATTGTTATTACATTTTTATTGCATGGGGAGGAGGTGAAAGTCTGTGAAGAAATAGTCCTCTCCACAAACAGATGCTCCGAGTCCTATATTGTTGTGTATAGTTAGAAGTTTCTGTCCTTCCAGAAACTCTCAAATACCTGACAGCTGCTTCCCAAATACCTGGAGGCTTAATATTACTTAAATGCTCAGCTGGTAACTCAAACTTATTACTAACTAGTTCTTAAATTAACCCATATTTATTATCTATGTCTAGCCAAATGGCTTAGTACTTTTTCTCAATCCATCATACTCATCTTGCTTCCTGTGCATCTAGCTGGTAACTGCTTCTCTGCCTTTCCTCTTCCCAGAATTCTCTTAGTCTAGTGACCTACATTTCTTGCCTGGCTACTGGCCAATCAGTGTCTTATTAAACCAATACAAGTGACAAATCTTTACAGTGTACAAGAGCATTATCCCACAGCAGATGTGTGTCTTTAAAATTATATATGAAGAATAAGCCTTCTTTACCTACAATGAGTTTATGGAAGTTTCTGTCTTAGATCAGGTTCTTTAGAAGTAGGCTCCAAGGTAAAAATAAACTAAGAAATGGTCTATAGGCAGAAAAATAGGGAAGAGAGAAAAGCAGCTGAGTGGGCAAGAAGCCCAGTAAGGATGCACATCTAGCAAAATGTACAAAGGGAAACTTGACTCTGTGCCATAGGAAAGTTCTGGAAACAGTATAGGCCCATAAGCATAGCAAGAGCAGTGAGAGCTTACTGGAATACCCCCATTAAACTTTGGCTGAGGGCTGGGCCCAGTTCTTCAGTGCTCTTCTATGTACAGGCAGTGTGAATCCCATAGTGGGATGGCCGTTCCCCAGAGGAGATGTACCATGAAAATGTGCTGTAGTGTGACAGAGGGCATGAGGGTATGTGGACTAACCACTGCGACACCTGCCATTACCAAAGTTCTTAAAGTCAGAATTGGGCCCTGACAACCCTTACAAGACAAATAATAGTGAAAAGCAGAGAAACTAGATTTATCTGTTGTGGACACTTAGGAAGGAGGAACGAAGTGGTCCATTGATGACTCACCCATCTGTCTTCAGTCATGATGTAAGATTCAGATTCAAATAAAATAACAAGAGGTATGTTTACTAAGCAGTCCTGGTCAAGGCCTGGTCCCATCCATCATTATCACAGCTACTACCAGGGTAGTCTGACAAGTGAGAACTCTATGGAATTTCTTCCTCCAGCTGGGCTGGCCCCCACTTTCCTTCTTTCAGAAGTTTCAATGTCTTGGGGTGCATTGTTTTTAATAATAGGATAGCTAAAGAGAGAGATGGAAGTGACTCTTTGAGCATCTTTATTCCTGCTGGGAATCTGCCAGAGTTTATGGTGCTTGGCTTCAACCTTGTTTAATGGGACTGGGTAAGTAGCTACCAATAGTTCACCTTCTTTATTTCTTCAGACTAACCACCTGCTTGTACAGGAATAGGGCCTTCTTCCTACCAGCTTTCTGTTGTGGGACAAATAACCCAAGATAATCAACTTACAGAAGAAAAAGTTTATTTTGGCTTATGATCCAAGGTTCTAAGCCATGATTGGCCCCATCATTTAGGTCTGGGGCAAGGTGTGCATGCATGCATGTGTGTGTGTGTGAGTATATGGTGTGGAGTGGGGGAGTTGATTGAGACTGAGGCAGTAGCTGGGGACACAATATTCCCTTCAAGAAGATATCCTTAGTGACTTAACTGCCTGTCACTAGATCCTACTCCTAAAGCTTCCTCTGCCTTCTAATAGTATGAGGAGCTAGGAACTGAGTCATTAGTGCATGGGCCTCAGGGGAAAAGTTAACATTCAAGTCATGACAACATAGATGGCTTCCTGGTGACTGAATGGCTACACTAGCTATCCAGAGACTAATCTTTCTAGGCCAAGTTTGTTTCTGACAAATATAATACAGATTTTTATCCCTTTAGTGCAATTATTACATAGATATTATCCTACTATGTATAAAATGAGATGACTATAAGTGTGAAGATATCCTTCTGGGAAACTATTTTTTTAACTTAGTTTAATTTTTATTTCTTCATTTATATATATGTATGTAGGCATATGTGGTCATGTGAAGGTCATAGAACAACTTGGGAAAGTTGGTATTTATGTTCTTTCACCATATAGGTTCTAGGGATTGGACTCAGGTTGCTAGGTTTGGTGCCAAGTGCCTTTTCTCTGCTGAGCTGTCACACAGGGTAGAGGAGGAGGATGGTGATGATGATGATGATGATGATGATGATGATAATGATTTGCACTGGAGATCAAATGCGGGTCCTTGCCCATAGCAGGCAAGTGTCCCACCACTGAGCCACACGCCAAGCTCTCCGTTTCTATTTTCTATTATTGGCTCTATTTTCCCTGAAACTTAACCAATGAGGTGTAAAGTAGAGGCATTGAGAACTATACACCTAGGATCTCAGAGAATGTAAAGATCATAAGAGAGTTTTGGTATCATGTCAGGACATAGCAGTGCACACCTTTGCTCCCAGACCAGTTCCTGCCAGTCTATACTCAGTGCAGTCATATGAACCTCTGAGTCTGTATTTGCTTTCCACTCACCATCCACTCTGCATTGTTCACATGTTACCCTCTTCATCTCTGATAGGCTCAATAATTGCAGCCAGATATGCAAATTGCTTTAAAGTAACCAACCACAAGAGGCTTGAGAAATGAAGTGCCTTGTTACCAAGGGATGTTGACTGAGCATGGAGAGTCTACCAGTAATAAAGTATTAGTAAGAATTTTATGCATCTGCTGTTCTGAAACTGCAGCAGCCAGAGTAATTCTTGAGACACAGAAGGCTGAATAATGCGGCAGAGCACACAGAGTCAGATGAGATTTAGAATACCATCTGTCAAAAGAAGTACCACGAGAAGATATAATTAGGGCCATAGATATAACGTAGAAATCCATTCCTTCTTCATTCCCCACCTGTGTGTGTATGTTTTAGTTTAAGAATCAAGAACCGGGGGATGGAGAGATGGCTCAGCGGTTAAGAGCACCCTCTGCTCTTCCAGAGGACTCGGGTTCGATTACCAGCACCCACATGGCAGCTAACAACTGTCTGTAGTTCCAGTTCCAGGCAAACACCAAGGCAAATAAATAAATAAATAAACTTTAAAAAAAAATCAAGAACCATACAAATAGTAATTGTAAAAGGAAAAAGCTAGCAGGTATAAGAAAGAGTATCGATAGCACAAGAGGATAGGATGATGTTTTAGCCACGGCTTCCCCATAGTTGATTGGTATTGTTCTGGATGATTACTTATTTTTTTTTACCATGAAAGACAGTACAGAGAAAGTATAAAAAGCTTCCAGAAAAAGCACACTCAGGTCTCCTACAGAAAGAGTCCAGCTAGACCCCAAGACTTCATAGGTTATGGGGACTGTGATGTTAGAAGTGTTGGGAATAGAACCCAGGGCTTTGTGCCTGCTTGGTGGACATTTTGCTACTTCAAGATTATGATATTTGTTTTTGATATTGTTGTTTGTTTGAGATAGGGTCTTGCCATATAGCATGCTGGCTGGCCTTGGACTTCTAATCCTCCTGTCTCAGTTTCCCAAGTGCTGGGATTACCAGTGTATGCCACCACATGGTGTTTTTGTTTGTTGAGGGGCTTTTTTTTTTTTGCACTTAACATTGAGTCTAGAGCTTTATACACATTATGGGCTCTCCTCCAGACCTAAGCCCATAGATCTTGATATTTCATAAAACAAATATCCCAGAAGCAGAAGTAAAAGTTTTTGAAAATTTGCTAATGAAGATATAGCACAAGTATGTAATAAGCTATATGGTTAAATGTTATTATAGTCTAACAAAACTGCCTTTGAGGAAACTGCTTATTTTTTATTTGTTTTTTGAGACAGGATGTCACTATGTAGCCCAGGCTGGTCTGGAATTCATAGGCCTGCCTCTGGTCTGAGTGAGTGCTGGGAATAAAGTTGTGCCACTAAGCTCGTCTGAGGAAACTGGTGTATGTGTACTGAGAAAATTGCCCGACCTATGATACAATTTTGATTCAAAATCTTCATATACTGTATTGTGTTAATTACTTGCCTGATGCCACCAAATACCCTACAAAGGGAGCTGCTATGGGAATTTGTTCCACCGATGACCTTGGGGTATCTGGCTCGATGGGTGTGGTCTTTTCTAGGTATGTGGTAAAACTGAGGAGCAGGTGGGTGTGCACTTGTACTCTCTTGGTCATCAAGGACTGAGTCAGGTGGCATGGAACAGCTTGTGGTCACCTCATCTCCCCTGGTAACTGGATCTATCTTGTCCTGTATCTATGAGTCTGTTTTCCAACTGCACCCCTTAATATCTTTATGGATTCTTGTCTCACAGAGCTTAAGGTAGGAAGGATTATTTTGGCTCACAATTTCAGGGGACACATCATGACAAGGATCAGTTCCAGGGGGATTACACGGATCAAGAAGTGACTGGTCACACTGCATCCATAGATAGGAACTAGAAAGAGACAAGTGCTGACATTCAGCTAGCTTGCAAATGCAGTCCTGGACCCCAGCACATGGGATGGTGCCACTCACCTTCGGGGTTATCACTAGTTTGCTCAGACTCCTCTTGCTCAAGCCCCCATTGCCTTTCACCCTCTTGACTCTTGTTTCATTGACAAACAAAAATTCATTTAGAGTGGTGCTTCTCAACCTGTGAGTCTCGACCCCTTTGGGGTCACATATCAGATGTCCAGCATATCAGGTATTTACACTAGGACTCATGGCTGTACCAAAATCACAGTTATGAAGTAGCCGTGAAATCATTTTATGGTTGGAGTCACCACAACATGAGGAAGTGTATTGCAGGGTCACAGTAGGAAGGTTGAAAAGCACTGGTTTAGAGGACATCTGTCCCTCCCATTGTGACAAGACCCTTCCTCTCTGGTTTGCATGCCTGTGCTCTGCCTCGCTCCTCTCTCAGTGGATGGGAAGCTGGTGTCCTGTCTAGGGTCAAAGACTTTCTCGCAGTAATTATCTTTCTCCTTTCTGAATCACACAGGTCCATTCCTTTCTCCAGTCAGGGACAATCACAATTTAGTCTCATCCATCTTTACAGGAACCTCTTTGGGCACAGCATGCATCTACCACCTTTTTTCTCAACTTTGGTTTCCACTACAGCTTTTTACAGGGAGGTCTGTGCCCAGCTATCTCCAAGCCTCTCCCATCCGTCCCTTGGAGCCCTGCTCCAGCCGGAATGCTCTGTCTGGGATTGGCCTGTCTGGATCACCAATGATTTCCTTGCTATTAACTCCCATCAGTTTTCTAAGGAGGAATCTAGGTGAAAGCCCTTTTAAACACTGAGCCCTATGTCAATGTCAAGGTTGTTGTAGGGCACAAAGCTGGGCTTGGGTCCATGAAGGTTCACAGGACACTTGACATGAGATAGATGTGCCACTGAGAAGTACTTCATGATCCCACATATTAATTGCAACACTTGGGGGCTCTTATTGCATTGCATGAACTGGCCTCTCATCTCAGGCCTTCTCATGTAATTGCCTCATTTCCGAACACCAACAAAACCATGAAGTAACTACCTCAGTGCCATCCCTATGTGTCATCTTTTCCTCAGGCTGTAGAATCCAGGCATGAAGAAGTGGAGAAATTTGTTTACAGTGGAAAAGTTCAAGAGAGTAGGTCCACAATTCACCTCCTGCCTGTCAAAACAAGGACTTCTGCTCTTAGCAATGGCTTTCATACCTGTAGACTATTTCTTTGTGTGTGTGTGTGTGTGTGTGTGTGTGTGTGTGTATGCTTGAGGCTACCGGAATCTGGGAGAGGACAGGAACCCATTTTTCCTGGTACCTTTAGAGAAGTATGTCCCTGCTGTCATTCCAAGTTCTAACTTCTCAGCTCTAGAGCTATAAGATAAGAAGTTTCTCCCATTCACTTTGTGGTCTTTTGTTGTACCACTATTATCTTTAATGGATAAACAATGTGGGTGGCTCTTGATCTGGTGACAGGCTGCTCATTAAGCTAGCAGCTGGTTTTCATAATTGTCTCTCAGTGTCATTGTCTGGCTCAGGTTAAAGTCCCTCAAGGTGTTACTACTCTATAGCAAAGAGCTTATCTTTGTGGAAGGCTTCAGCTATGCTAGAGGGCAAATGTCTGAGTCTGGGAGATGAGTAGAATTTCAAAATTCCTAATAGAGACTCTGATAATGATCATTCATATCAACTTATACTACACACTGTGATAATGAAAGTGAGAAATAATTCAGCGTTGATGTGTAAAATACTATAAAATGCAATCAGCACAAAGGGGGTGATTTTAGCTTGTTCATAACTTCTTGTTATGCCCTTGATGTACACCTGACCAGCCCGATTCCTTGACCTCAGAGGTTTCTTCATTGGAATCCTGAAGTTTATCCTATGAAATAACTGCTCTTGGTGGCTGCTCCCTGGCTATCGAAGGCAAAGTCTGGAGGCCTGGACCTCTGGAGTCTTGTTAAGGAAAGAACCCCAGCATCCGAATACAGATTGTACAGCATCCGAATACAGATTGTACAGCATCCGAATACAGATTGTACAGCATGTAACACAAGAGTGACGGGAATATTGATTCCTCTCTGTTCTTGCTCTCAGGTAGCCAAACATCACTTTCTTAGAGCAGGAGAGGAGTCTTGGGACTGTTGAGAGACCAGGATCATGGAATTGCATGAGGTGTCCAATTCAATCCAACCCTGATGTCTTTTTATAGAAACAGTCAGATAAGACTGTTGCCTGCACATATTATCTTGTTCTTCAAGTAGCCTATGATAAAATGTGCTATTTTGTGCAGCAAGAGAAGTAGGGAAAAGATCAAGAGCAAAAGATTGCAGAAAAATAGGAAACTTTTTCTTTTCATTAGGAAAAGCCTTGGTTCTCCCTTCTCAGTGACACATGAAGGTATCGAAAGCACCTGTAACAGAGGTCATATTCTAGAGAAAGGGTGGATGGAAATGAAGTCCATTTCCTTAACTATCAAATTGCTGTGGAGTACAACTGTGTTGAATGGTGAATGCTCCCTGAGTTTCCACATCAATTGCTCCATTACAAGCCCTTGGGTGATGCTATAACAGGATATAGTATTTCAAAGATCTCCCTGCTTGCTGATTATAGACAGGTTTCAGTGGCATGGGAACAGCCTCAGTAATAGATGGGAGAATGTTGAGATCATTGTGGTACTGAACTGTAGGAGAGAAATAGAGATAAAATTTGGAAAATAATTCATCAGAGCTGTGATAAGTTTGATGTAAGGAGTGTGCAAAAAGGAGGCTTCTCATGATCTTCTTTATCAGTGGAAGTGCCATATTGGCAAATCTGGGAAGGAATGGTGTGTGTCAGTAAGGACTTCCATTTTGTATGTGTTAGGTTTGATGGCCATATAAGAGCCCAAGGTGAGTTGTCAAGTCGACTATCTAGAAAGATCTGGAGCTTAAATGGGAGCTTTGGCTACACCTGCATGGTTAGCAGTTTCCATTGAAAGCCAGGGGAGGGTAATCCTGCTTAGGTGAGGGTATGTTGATGCTGCCCTAGGACTAGAAGAGTGGCAGTGATGCAGAATTTTATTTTTCTCAATATAGCATTCGAAATCCTTGGACCTATTGCAGTTTAAAGGTTGCCTGCTGGTTCATTCCCTTTAACTGCCTACTTTTCCTGAAAACAAAGCCTAGTCAGAAAAAAAAAAAAAAAACCTATATCATTTGTTTGTTTTCTTTAGATGATTTTTATTTATTTTGTACATAAGAGTATTTTACCTATACATATCTAAGTGTACCATCTGCATTCCTAGGGCTCTCAGAGGTCAGAAGAGAGCATGAGATTTCTTGGAACTGGAGTTACAGATTGGTGTGAGCTGCCATGTGAGTTCTGGGAATTGCATCTAGATTTTGTGCAACAGCAGCAAGTGCTTCTAACCACTGAGCTATCTTTCCAACCCTTAAATGAAACCTACTTTGAATTTGTTAGTTTGAATATTAACATCTGGTTGTCTATAACAGGGAGGGTTTCTGAACCTGGTGAAAATAAGCCTGCCTTTTAATTTGTAACCAAGGACATCACTATCTTATTAAATTTTCCCTTTTAAGATGGGTGCTCTATACCATTCCACAGTGTGAAAACAGAGATCTGGAGACTAGGCAGTTTCTCAGGTTGGCCAGAGGTAGAACAGGACCTGGGCCAAGTTCTACCCATTGTCAAAGCCTAAATACCTAAGGGCCAAGCCATGATGTTTCTAGAAGTCAGTACAAGGAACATCTCCATTCCTTGTCCTCAGTTGGTCATGTACATGTGACACCCCTCATTCATGAGTCTCATCCCTCAAAGGGCTGCCTAACCCTCCAGCTCTACCTCAGGTGTAACTTTAGGAAATATCCGGGAAAGTCAGCTCTAAGGTTTCTCACTGAAATAGAAATAGTAATAGTTTTTGTAATGTTTATAGCTTTTTGGAGGCATTTCCAGGCATTCTCAGTCTCAGTCTTTTGCCCTAATGTCTCTGTTCACTTCTTTACAGTTACAGGAGCTTTCTCTTGTGTATGATTTCACTTTGCACAATTTTAGCTACCTACAATCTAATAATGCTATATGAAAAATTTCAGAAGCCGTTCATAAGTTTTACTTCTGAAATGTCATATGTCCTGCATGGGCACAAATCACCCTTTTGTCTAATGTATTTATGCTGTGTTCAATATCTACCAATTAGTCCCCTAAAAGTGTTCTTAGTTGTTAGAGTAATTTAGCCTTCTCATAATGGTCTATGTTATCATTAGTCATTATTGATAAGCCTCATATGAAAATTAACTTTTATTATATAACTATTACTATATAAAGAGGAGATAAGGGTTGTCCTAGCTATACCTAGTTCCTATGGGGGTCTTTGAACTAGGTCTGTGTGGCAAGCCGCTTTCTGTCCTGCAGAATGACGAGTCACCACACGCACGATTCTTCTCGGATCACACTTTATTGGAGTACAGCTCAGTTGAAAATGGTGGAAAGAAGATCCCGAGCCTGAGATGCAGCCTGCTTATATAGGGAAGCCGGGCGTATGATTGGTGCCCAACATAATGCCTCATTAGCATATAGCTGGTGATTGGTTCAAAGTAATACCCATTAGCATATAGGTGGTGATTTGTCCAAAATAATGGCTCATTAGCATATTCGGGGATCGCATCGGATAGGTCACTACTCGATGCCTAATTAGCATAAGCTCATCGGATTGGTCACTACTTGATGCCTAATTAGTATAAGCGGCAATAGAATGTTCTGGCAAGTTGTGCAAGGGCAACCGCGCCCTACAAGTCTGGGAACCCAGTTACTTCAGGAGTTGATTTACAAGATAAAAGCATGTGGCCTTTCTTAATTGTAAATGCATACAGGGACCTTCACAAGAGAGTGAAGTCAAAGTAATGACCGAGCAAGGAGGAGCTAGTGTGTGAAGGATTGAGCAGAGGAATGGGTGTGTCCATCTGGATTAGATTAGTTAGTAGTTCTAGGGCTGTTCCTAAGAGACAGAAGAAACCAGAAATTTAGAAAATCTGAAATATAGAAAATAAGAAATATAGAAAATTAGGGTCAATTCAGGGTTTGTTTATTTAGGGTCATTCCATCCATTCGTAACTACAGGCCAATGATGATCAAGGCTGCTTTCTTGCGCTGGCAAAAAGGAAGGACTTGCCTCCCCAAAGACTGTTTATGGTTTGCTGTACATAGGAAAGGACAGACCAGATGGCCCTTTCTGAAGTCACAGTTCTTTAACAATTCTGGCTTTGAGTAATCAATGTACCAATTTGACCTATTTTGAGGTGATACCACTTAACCCTTTCATGTGTATAGGAAAACTTCAGACTTTAGGATTTGGTGTTGTCAGTGGTTCTGGGAATTCACTGGGAGTCTGGGAATGTCCCCCCCCCCCATGAAGAAATGCTTGTAATAGATGAAAGAGCGAGAAGTGGACAGTCCTTTGGGAGTTTGTCTGCCAGGGAAGGGAAGTTTTTTATCCTGGTCTTTATCTCCCTTCTCAGTGGCTGGTGGATTGTTGTTAAAGGGCCCCAGGCTCAGTGGGAGGCTGGGAGGAAGGGGGTCCTGGAGATCCTATTCCAGCCTAGGAATTCCTTTATCTTTCATCCTGCTAGGCCTCTAGCCTCTCATCCTTTCTGTCTCTGGCCTGGTTGCCCTTTGAAAGATGATTCAAGGAGCGGTGGGGTACTGGTGGTTGTGGTAGAGGCTAGCCTTAAAGCTCTTTTAGAAGAAGATGGAGGTCTTTGTATTCTCCATAAATTTTCTACCCATCCCAGCACCACAGATAAAAAACTTCTTACTCAATGAGATCTGACCTCAGCTAACTTCAGGTTCTGTGAAATAGTATTTAAAGCTATACCTTCAAGTTAACTGGCCTTCTTTCCTCAAGCACTGCTATTTTTTCTGAAACTTAGTTTCTGATTGAGGCCATATCTACTTTATAGAAGACTTTTGTTCACATGACCCCTTTAACTTTCTTGTCTTTTCATTCTATATAAATTTGAAAGCCAAAAGTTATTGTGAATAAACAAGCAGAATACTCAGGTAGAGCCAAGCCTTTCCTTTTGATATTCCCAACTTTATTTTTGGATTATTTATAATCAAACTTTATACTCCTAGGAGCAAGTTCATCTTAATTGAATTTTGAGAAGTTACTCACAGTCTTACTGGAATGTGATTTCTCTCTGAACATATGGAAAATCCTAGAAAGGCAAATACTGTTATTGAAGTTGCATAAGCAAAGGGAGCAGAGGGCTCATCTTTGTTTAGGGGTTACCTAAGTACATCTTATTTGCCTGTATTACTGAATAGGAATGTGGGGATGGTCACCAGAGTCAACACATGCTTACTGGGGAAATAGATGTCTCTCTTTCTGGTTCTTAGTCTTGTAAATAAAAGAATTTAAGAATAGACTCAAAAGCAAGTTTAAGGACAATTTTATTAGAGTTTTAAAAGAAAAACCCCGGAAACAAGTGGGCTATAAATCTCAGCAGCTGATCCAAAGGAGCTAGATTAAAAAAAAAAAAAAAAAAAAAAAAGAGAGAGAGAGAGAAAGCCATGCCATTGGGGTCATCCACGTGGTGGATGAGCAGCCACTGAGTGAGAAGGAGAGCCCCTGGTGTTGAAGAGTGAAACCCACAGTGTTGGGAAAGCATTCTTAGAGAAGAGACAGAAAGAGAAAGAAAGAAAAAAAAAAGATGTTTTTCTGAGCAGTTCAGGGCAGTGGAAGATTTAGGCGCTGCAAGACTGTCTGTGTAGAACTAACTGCTGCAGAAGGGATTAGGAATCCCGGAAGGAAAAGCGAAGCATCTTATTAAAGGACTATTGTTTCTATCTCTTTAGAAAGGCTTATGGTGAACTTGCCCTGGTGAGAGTAGGGGTGGGGCGGGGAAAGAGGGGCGGGTCTTTGACCAGGTGATTATTAACCTGCCTCTCTGGATTAATTTCTATGTTCTGGACACATTGGAATGAATGCTAGTTCTCCACTCAGGCCAGAGAAGGAGGTTTTTCCTAAAGGGCCTCTATGGAGCCCTGGTCAAGGTTACTGTAACACTTGGACAGGAGCACTAAAGTCTTCAGATGAAGAAGACGGACTTTGCCAGGCTCGATGGCACACACCTTTAGTCCAGCACTCTAGAGGCAGAGGCAGGCAGGTCTCTGTGAGTGGGTAGCTTGGAACTGAACTCTGGTCTTCTAAAAGAGAAGCAAGCATTTTAAACTGCTGAGCCATTTACATACACACACACACACACACCCGTGTGTGTGTCCATATGTGCATGTATATGTGTATATATATTAAATTCAGACATTGCATAAGAGAAAACACATGATATGTATGTCTTTCCTCTGTTACTTTCTCTTATTCCACTGTCCTTTGTCCCTTTAGACCTCGTCTCCCCCCAACTTGGTCACAAGAGAGTGACTTCTGCTTTGATAGCCTGCGTGTGTCTGCATTTACTTATTTGTGTGCATATACAGTGACATGTGTATGGCACTCATATGGAGACCAGAGGTCAACCTCAGGTGCTGTTCCTCTGAAGCCATCCATGTTGTTTTTAGAGAAAAGTTCTCTGACTGGAATCTGGAGTTCACTAATTATGCTAGGCTGGCTGGCAATCAAGCCCCAGGAATCATGTTCTTGCTTCCTCAGCAATGGGATTACAGGCATGTACCACCATGTCCAGCTTTTTCCCATAGGTGCTAGTGATAAAACTTGAATCTTTATATTATGCAACAAGCATCATACTGACTGAACTATTTCCCAAGCATGTGGCTGTATGTGTGTATACATCAAATTCCATGTTAGAGAAAACTTACTTGCCTTTCTGACAATGTGGTTTATTTCACTTAACATGATCTCCATTTCTATCTTTCTCTTGCAAATGACATAATTTCATTGCTCCTTATAGGGTGGACAAACTCCACTGCCTATATGTACCACATTTTCCTTATCCACTTATCTGATTAGCAACTAAAGGCTGTTCCTGTATATTGAGTGGTATGAATTGTATTGCAATAGCCATTGATGTACAAGCATCTCTGTTGATCTCTGTGATATTCTGACTCAGTGGTCCTTCAGGCACATACCCAAGAGAGATAGCTGTATCAAATGGTAGTTTTATTTTTCATTTTTAGAGAAACATATCAGTGTTACCAGGGAATCCAAGATTCCTTTCCTGAGTTCCTAAATTCATTGATAAAAGAATTTTACAATGGACTCGGCAAGAAAGTTGAGGACAGTTTTATTAGAGTATGAAAGAAAAACAATAGGGCAGGAGGGTTGTGAACCTTGGCAGCTTTTGGGGAGTATGACGAAGGAGAAGAGGAAGTGAGTTGTGCCTTTCTATAAGTTGTGCCTTATAAGAAAGTCAGCATATTCAGCAGGGGGGGATCAGCAAGCAACTTTATCATTGGAAAGAAGGGGAGCTTCAGAAAAACAGTGAGGAATTGTTATACCTACACGTAAGAATTTCCACACTTGCTACCAGGGAGGCTAGACACGCTGTGAAGAGTGAGGATTTTATTGTTATATAGATTTGATAGCCTGGCTGGGGCACAGCAGAAGGCCTAGAGGCCCCGAGCCCTGATGGGTGGGGATCTTTAAAGAAAACCTATGTAATCAAGATGCGACACACTTTGGTGTTCCAGGATTGGGCAAAGGAGTAAGGTGCAGCAGCCATTGGAGTTTTCTGGCGCGAATCCAACCTTTGAATCCATTGGCTGCTGTGGAAGTTCACTTGCCCCCAGGTATCCAAGTCATTACAGAATCCCAACAACATGAGATGCATGCTTGGCTTTTGTCCAGAATCTGAAAAACAGGTAAAGAGAAGGCAAAACTTGCTTAGTGTCTCTGAACAAAGAATGCACTAGGGACACATGGTTAGAAATAGAGTTTATTAAGAAAGGGCAACATTGTCAGGTTTGGTGGCACATGCCTTGAATCCCAACAGAGGCAGGTCGATTGTTTGTGAGATCAAGGCCATCCTGATCTTCATAGTGAGTTCCAGGAAAGTCTTTGCACAGTGAGAACAAGTTTCAATAAAAGAGAGTTCTCCAGAGAGTATGATTATGCTGGTGAGCTAAAGGAACAGCCCCAAAAGACCTGGCCACAGGGTGCGCAGCCCATTATGGAACATTTCTAAGGCATCAGCCTCTCCTGTCTGTTGAGTTCTGGCTTTCCTTGTGTTGTTCTTAGTGGAGGCCAGGCAGAGAAGGGCTTCCGGTCTTTGAGTAACCTGAGCATGCCCCATTTGTCCCGTGAAGCCCAGGGAGGGAGGAAGTTCCAGTCTGTCTCCACTGGCTCCTCTGTGTGTTCATCCTGATGTGTTTGTCAACAGTTCCTCTTCCTGCTAGAATGGACCATTTTGACTGGGATGAAATAGAATCTCAGTATAGATCAAGCATGCATTTCCCTGATAGCTAACAATACTATTTGTAGTTCTTCTTTTGAAAACTATCAGATTTTTAAAAAAATTTATTTATTGACTAGATGGTATTTTTTTGAGCTTTAATTTTTGAAGTTTTAATTATTTGTTTTTTTTTTTTTTCAAGACAGGATCTGTCTACATAACCCTGGCTGTCCTAGAACTCACTATGTATGCCAGGCTGGCATTGAACTCATAGATATCCACTGCCTCTGCCTCCCTTGTGTTAAGATTAAAGGCATACCTAACCTGCCCAGATATGAAGTTTTTTATATGTCCTAGACATTAATCCTCCATATGATGTATAGCTGACAAAGATGTTTCCCTGGGCAATCTCTACTGATTGTTTGCTTTTGCTGTACAAAAGTTTTGTGTTGTTGTTGTTATTGTTGTGGGTTTTTGTTTTGTTTTGTCTTTTTGAGACAAGGTCTCTCTATGCAGTTCTGGCTGGAATTCACTATCTAGATCAGGATGGCCTGGATCTGCTGTCTCTGCCTCCTGAGTACTGGGATTAAAAGAAATGGGCCACCACACCTGGCCATAATTGCCTTTACTATACAAAGCCTTTTAATTTCAGGCAGCTTCATTGGTCAAATCTTGCTATTATTTTGTAAGCTATTAGAGTGCTCAGAAAACCCTTGCCCGTGCCTATATCTTACGGTATTAGACTGTGTTTTCCACTAGCAATCTCAGCATTTTAGATCTTACATTAAGCTTTTTGAACCATTTTGAATTGATTTCTGGGCAGGGTTTCTATTCAGGGGCTCTTGTATAGCGTATCAACTTTAGGATTGTTCTGTCTAGTGCTGTGGTGAATGGCATCAGGATTTTGAAGATTTGTTGGATATGTGCATTGCTATTGGTAATGCATTTTCACAAAATTAATCCTGCAAAGGATCTTTTCTTATACTAGTGTTCTCCTAATTCTTTTTTCTTCAGTATTTTACAGTATTTTGTGGAAGTATTTTACCTCCCTGGTTAAATTTATTCCTAGTCATTTTATTTTTGTATTTTATAAGTGGGTTTTTTCTCTGATTTTGTTCTCAGTTAAGTTCATTATTGGTATGTAAGAAAACTACTTATTTAAAAAATCTTCCATGTATAGTATTCATGCATGTACATATGTATGCTTGCATGTTTGTTGTATACATATGTGTGCAGGTTCACATGTGTGTATGAAGGCTGAGGTTGATAGCAAGAGCCTTCCTTAACCACACACTAGCATATTCATTTCATGGGGGCTTTCAGCTGAGAAGACAAGTGTAGCTATCCAGCTTGTTTCTGCCTTTTGAGCTCTGGGCTTTCAGGTGGGCTGCTATGTGCACGAGTATCTGCTTCTGTTATGGGAATTTGATACATTGGTTTTGTATCCTGATACTTTGCTGAAAATATCGGGTTTACCAGTCCATCTGTGGGAACACCTGACTCACTCTTGAGGGAGGGGGGACAAAACTGGATTTGGCCGGGAGTGAAGACTGATCCAAGCATTGTTGGGCCAGTGTGACCATGGGACTGTCTGCTCCCTGCCAAGGGAGTGGATGGGGAGTTGCAGAGAAGAAAAATGATCAGATGTGGTGGGAGGGGGAAGGGACCTTCAAT
>PVIH01024119.1:0-23445 GCA_004025045.1 Sigmodon hispidus
CATGCCCAAGCGGCAAACCACAACCACTGAACAGCCTGGGATCAGAAGCACCCTGGACTGACCCTTCGAACCCCACTCCAACTATAGGAACACCAGACTCACTCTTGAGGGAGGGGGGACAAAACTGGATTTGGCCAGGAGTGGAGACTGATCCAAGCATTATTGGGTCAGTGGGACCATAGGACTCTCCGCTCCCTGCACAGGGAGGGGATGAGTTGCGGAGAAGAAAAATGACAAGATGTAGTGGAAGGGGGAAGGGACCTTGAATAAGGATATACAGGGATGGGAAAAAAAATTTCAGAGGAAAGCTGAACACAAAGTAAATATATGTGTAGCAATCTTATTTGCATTACCACCGTTGATAAGCCATGCTTATGATTCTTAGCCTCTTTATAGTTATTGTTAATTTTTTCTCATTTTAAATTTATGTAACTTTTTTTGTTAAATACAAAATATAGAAGAAAAAAAAAAGCAAATGAAGCAGGATTGGTTGAGCTGTTTTTAAGGGGATGATGTATAAATTACTGTCCCATTTTTGTGATAGAGCATTTTGTTTAAAAAAAAAAAAAAAAGTATTGCAAACAGTGTTGTGCATGCCTGTAATCCCAACACTTGAGCAAATGAGGCAGGAGTGTAGCAGTAGGTTCTGGCTTGTCTGGCTTGCGATCCAGACCCGCGGTCCCACACAAAACACACAGACACTTATATTAATTTTATGCAGATTGGCCTATGGCTAAGGCATATAACTTGCTAATTCTTTTTTTTTCTTTTTCAAAATTTTTTATTTATTTGGTGTTTTTGACTGTCTGTGTAAGGGTGTCAGATCTTGAAGTTTCAGACAGTTGTGAGCTGCCATGTGAGTGTTAGAAATTGAACTCGTGTCCTCTGGAAGAGCCGTTAGTGCTCTTAACTTTCCAGCCTGTTTTCTGTATTTTTCCATTTTTCCTGCAATTACATATCATTTTCACATTTGGAAAAATAATAAATACATGTTAATAATACAAATACAAAAGCAAGAACAAAGGAAGCCCAAAATCTACAAACATAAATATTGTATGTTTTGAACACCTGTTTAAAAAAAAATTATAGATGGCTAAATCTTCCAGCTAAGAATTTCTTATTTCCAGTAGTACTTGAATTTTTGGCTTGGCCTGATTTGGATGCAGGATCCACTGCAACATATTTAATCTGGAACCCTCCGGCAAAGACGGATGCATCACTCAGAAACTTCAAAGTCATGACATTTTCTGTGCTAATGATGTCTTCTGGAAGTTCATCACCACAATATCTGCTAGGTAACTTCCTGGAATGTTGGAACTTGCTAATTCTTAATTCTTAAATTAGCCCATGATTCTTGTTTAGACATGCAGCTTGGTACCTTTTTTCAGAGCAGCATTTCAGCTTCTTTCCTCTGCTTCTGCTGGCGTCTCATCTGGCATCTCTTGGCATCTCTGTTCTGCTCTTCCTGGTCCCAGAGTTTTCTTAGTCTGGTAGCCCTGCCCACACTCTCTTGTCTGTCTCTGGCCAACCAGCTTTTTATTAAACCAGTAGGAGGGACAAATGTTTACAATGTACCAGAACATACTCCCACAGCACAGGAGAATCACAAGATTGAGGCGAGCCTAGCTCATGTGATGAGACCCTGTCTCAAAAGACAGACACCATCACCAACTATCCATACCAAATTATATTCAATACATGTTCACTGAAAGGAGAAATAAAAAATGTGAGCACTATTAAGTTCAAGTAAGAAAGGAAACAGTGTCCCAGTACCTGGTTACCCCTGAAAACATTCATGGTATGATTCTGCCCATTTTCTTCCAGCAATGTCTGAGTAATGGCTGTTGTCATGCTGCAGTGTAATTTTGGTTCCTGTTTCTCCTAAAAGAAATCAGTGCTACAAAACATAGGGCTAGAACTGGAACTCTGTGGCAGGGCACATTCATTTTCATGTGCCACTTGCCAGTCATTACTTGGAATTACAGGGGCAGAGATAGATCTGCAAGCATCAGATTATTGCACAGTCTGCAAAGGATCCTGTGGCTGAGGGAATAACTAAAAGGTTCTGTAAACTGCAAAAATTCAGGGCCACAGCTGCCTGTGTCTCCTGCCTTGTTGCTGTTCTTAGTTGTCTTTATCCTCTCCCCTGTTCCTTTTATTGAAGGATTTGAGGCATTCAGACCTTTATGTTGTGTCTCCTTTTACAATCTTAAAACAGTAGTCAATTTCTAGTATATTAAATGTGACCTGTGAGTGTAGTGTTGCATAAACATTATAGCAGACCAGATCTACCTTCATTTCTATGGTATTTTAGTACAACTTGGCAGTTCTATTTAGATGTCTAAACTTCTTAAAAAGATCTTACTATTATAACCCTTTTTTATTTATCGTGTGTGTGTGTGTGTGTTTGTGTGTGTGTGTGTGTGTGTGTGTGTGTTTCCATGTGCTCACTCCAGTGGAGGTGAGAGAACTACTTGGTAGTACTCAGTTCTCCTGTGTGAGTCCTGGGATTTGAACTCAGGTTTAGTGACAAACACCTTTACCTGCTGAGTCATCTTGCCAGTCCAAGCCTCTTAAATTTAACATGTCCAAAATTGTATGCTAGTGCTTAGCTACGCCTCATCCTCCAGTCCGAATGGCAGCCAAACCAACTGCTTCTCTTGGTGTTCTCACCTTAGTTGGTGGAAACTTAATTCAATTTGTTGGGGCTCAAATTTTCAGTACTGTCCTGGACTCTTCTCACACTTTGTCCATCTTTTCAAAATTTCTGCTAGGTCTAACTTGAAAACATAACCAGAATTTGGCTACTTTCCCCCTATTTCCACTGGTATGTATGTCACTTGGCTGTAGTCCATTCTCAGAGTGAGCCTATTAAATGAGGTTGGTCACTTTATCTCTAGCCTCCAGTGGTTTCTTTTTTTGAAGTGAAGTTTCTTGGTGACGTTTTTGATGTTGAGGGCAGGTGGGATTGAAGACTGGGCTGCTCCAGGGATCAAGTGAGTAAAGGTTGGTGCAGCAGACAAGACCACACAACCAAGAGCTGTTAGTAAAGGTGGCTACCAGCTCAGGGTGAGATGGCCTCACCTAGTACACCTTAGGCTGTTGGATTATTAGCATTGATTCTCACAGTTTTACAGGCGGAGTCCATGATGAAGGCACTGGCGATTGCCACTGTGGGGAAGGCTCATTGTCAAATGGTGGCTTCTCATCACATCCTCAGTGGAAAGTCAAGGCAGCCGGCTTCTCTTCATGTCTAAGACAGTATTAATTACATCCCCTCACTTTCTACTGCCATCACTTGGTCGTCCATCAGAGGAATTTTGGAGAGACAACAAATACAAACTCTTCTAACTGGAAGTCAGAAAATGGATTTACATCTCAGGTCTCCAAGAGCCTAAGTAGCTTGACTTTAAAACAACCTATCTAGGGCTGGAGAAATGGCTCAACAGTTAAGAACACTGACTGTCCTTCCAGAAGACCTGAGTTCAATTCCCAGCAACCACATGGCAGCTAACAACTGTTTGTAATTCCAAGATCTGACACCCTTACACAGTTACACATGCAGGCAAAACACCAATTCACATAAAATAATAAAATATTTTTAGAAAGAAAATATCACTTTAAATAAAAACAACCTATCTAAAATTACAAGTCACTTGACTCGAGAGTAACCATCCCACGTTAAGATTGTTTGTATGCTAAGAGGAAATGAATCCTGTTAAGATTTTAACCTTTTTGTTAAAATTTCTACCAATGTCCACAAGAGGGAGGGCTCTACTACAAAACCATACTACCTCTGCTGTAGGTACCTAGCCAGCCCAGTCCTAAGCCCTCTATAGAGGGCTAGAGCAAGTTTCTCTAGTTAGTCTATATTCTTAAAGTGAGCCTAGCCTTTAAAGGCTGAGACATCACCAGCCCTCTAGTTACTTATAGTTGAATGTTTAGTTATATATGATAATACATTTTCAGAAGCACTTAGTTTTAGATAGTCCCATCATACCTTTTCCCCCAATCCAGTCAACCAAAAAGCTCAATAAAAGCTAATTTTAAAATAAAATTTCCTCTTTGGATGGATTGCTTTAAAACTCAGAATTAGTGATTTTAAGTTGATTTGAGAACGTCATACTGAACACTTTTGAACATTTATTTTCCTTTCTCTGGTCCCACTGATGCTTGGATTACAGTATTTCTTTGCCCTCCCCCTCCCACCGGGTACACTTAAAGATATTCTTGTTCTTACTGCACTTGAAGCCAATGCAGATTAGGAGATAACAGTTCTGAATTAGAAGCTGACATCTCCAATAACGACAGTTTGTCCTGCGAAGATGTGGCATAGACAGTGCATCGCTGTGCTTTTCTGTGGATGCAGCATGGTGCCATACAACACACAATTTGTGCAGCCATGAAAGTGCCCCCCGGGGTGCGAGACATGGCTCAGAGGTTGGGAGCACTGATTGTTCTTCCAGAGGTCCTGGGTTGAGTTCCTGGCATCCACATGATGGCTCACAACCATCTGTGGTGAGATCTGGTGCCCTCTTCTGTGTACTGTATACGCAATAATTTTTTTAAAAAAAAGAAAGAAAGAAAGAAAGAAAGAAAAGAAAGTGCCCCAATGCCTCAGTTCCCACTGAGTTAGAAGTGGCAAGCTTTGAGTTAAGATCAGCAGCTTCTCAACCTGAGGGTCTCAACTGACCTTCATCAGATACTTACATTGGTTCATAACTGGCAAATTTATAGTTACAAAGTAGCAATGAAATTTTATGATTGGGTAGAGGTCACCACAAAATAAGGAACTGTACTAAAAGTTCACAGCTTTAGGAAGGTTGAGAACCATTTCTTTATAGATGGTTCTTAAAGGGTAGTTGCTTGATTCGTGCACTTCAGATGACAGGCTTTTCCATGTATGATGAAGTGTCCCTATGCATGGCTAAGGGGACAATTTGGGAAACCAGGAATATTACAGGCTGGGCTGTAAATTGTTATTTTGATAATTTTCAACAGCTCAAAAAAAGTGTCTTTTTTGCCATATGAAAACATGACAAATATGGGACAGGATAAAGTATGTCAATTTTCTTTGTCTGATGAAATCTTTAACAATTTTTGAGTGAACGTCCAATGTTATAAGGTACTGAGCCAAATGTTTTAATGTGTTAGTACCCTGAATAATAAACCTGACATGTTGCAGCTTATTCAATGTATAATTAAAAGATTTTTGGAAAAATGTGTGAAACTCAAAATAAGAGATAGAACAGATATGAAGATGGAGCATGGCAGTTTGCTATCTAGTTTCTGGTGTGTCTTGGTGCCTCAGTTATGACTTTTATCTTTATGTGTGAAGGCCAGCAGTATCTGCAGGGCTCAGGTCATGTGGTGGAGCCTGCACTAAGCTGTAGTGCAGCAGGGTATCTTAGGTGGGTGTGGGCCTAGAGCTTCTCTCCTCAGACCTGGCCTTAGCCATGGCCCCCAGCTCCACTTTCCAGTCTGTCATTTTACCATTCACAGGTGTGGCCAGGATCTGACCTCCTCTCCAGCATGCCCAGTCCTGGCAGACTAGAGCCGGACAGTCAGAAAAGGGCAGATCCTGCGGGCTTGCCCTGACATGGCCAAAGGTGCCACAGCCAGTCAAATTGAAACTAGTGCACCTTGCTTCTTGCTTAGCCAATCATGTTTGCTGGAGATGACTTAATTTCCCTGGAATTCCTCTAGTGATGTAAAAAACTAGCCTGCAAGCTTCTTTTGGATTCCTTGCAGTTTTGTTTTGTGCTGACCACTGTATGCAGGAATTTTCTCTCAAGAAATAAAGTGGTGATCTTTTGTGGGGTGATTTGGGGACCATATCATATTTGTTGTATGTATGCACATACTGAATTCATATTTCTAATTCTAATATTAGCTTCCACATCTCCTCACATGCATTGAAAGGTTTCTTAGCCCAGAGCCTCCCAACCTATTAGGTCTACAGCCATTTGTGGTGAAGGAGAGGCCACAGCTCTTCTCTTCTCCAGCTACCATCTGCCTACTCTTTTCAGTTTACACTTGTTCTGGCTTAGCTTGTTCCAAAGCAGGGAGACAGGAACAGTTATGAGTTGAATTTTACTCTGTGAGACAGTTCAGGTTGTTGGCCTTGACCTCAATGTGTAGAGGCAAGGGTGATATTAATCTCCTGATGTTGCCCCAGCTCTAACCCTGGAGCATCATGGTTACAGGATGCGTCAACATGTTTGGCTTCTCCTCAAAGTTTCACTCTTTGGACTTAGCAGATGTCTAGCGCTGACTTCTTGAAATGGGACAGGTAGCTGGGGCTTCTCCACATTCCCATGGAATCTCCTAAAAGTCACTGGGAACATTGTACCTCATTCTCTGTGATGTAGGCATGCCATGCTCCTGTGGCCTTCTGCTGGCCTGGAAGCTCAGCTTGGTTTTTGAGTCCTGAATGAAGAATTTTGCTGGATTCTTTTGTGGCTCATTTCTCACCACCCAGAGTAGTCTTGAACAAAAGTTAGGGCATCTTCAAGCCAACTGAACCTCATTTCTGCTACCAGAAACCCTTCTCACACCTCAGCTTTATGTTCTATCAGTCTGTTCTATGAAGAAGAAATCAAATTTCAAATCTTAGCTGAGAGAATCCAATTGACTGACCTGACCAAAGTATCCATTGCAAATCCTTTTAGCTGTGGCTAAGGACACAGACTCCTGTAGTCTGAGCATGGCCACAAGACCTCTACACCATGGGAAAGGTAGTCCACATAAGCAGTTGTTAGAGTCCTGGAGAAGTTCCACAAAGACTACCATTCATGTATGCAATCAACAAGAGTGTTTATTCCAACATGCTGGGGTCAACCATCCAACACAAAAGCAAAATGGTAAACACCCTGAAAGAAGCTCTTGGGCTCCTTTTAAACATGGCCAAGAGTTTCTAGGGCAGTTTGGTCATCTCAGATATGATTGGCTTAAGAAAGTGGCAATCATTAGTATGTTGGCTAGGGCTAGACAGAGGCTAGTTAAGGCCATAGCTTTTCCATTTGGGGGCAGGCATGGACAAGTCCCAGGCTCTGTCATTATTTGGTTATCACCTTGAGCTGTTGTTGGAAGGCCTGGTACCCAGTGTACCAGGCCTCCTTGACTTTACTGTTGGGGGAGTTGGAATTGGTTTACCTTTGTGGCTTTCTCAGAAACTGCTTGCTCAGTCTCAGGAAACTGAAATTGAGGCCTGATCTCTGACAGAAGACCAAGAAGCCTATTATGGCATCTGCTTGGTCCTTTCACAGTCATGGATAGTGCTTGTATGGCCACTCTGAGTACCACAAGTAATGCATCAACTTCCAATACATACTTTAACTTGCCTTGAGCACACTTTAAAATAATATGTTCCTCACAAACTTCCAAAGTATACTATAGGACATATTTACACTATGAGGAAAAAAAAGTATTATATTAGTTTATCATTCTACTTTTTTTAAATTCTGATGGGTGCATGTACCCTCTCATGAAGTCATATTAGCAACTTATGAATACTGTTGTATATCAGTTTCCTCAAGATTGAAACATTCCATCCTCCAGGGGAGCTCCTTAGGCAGGAAAGTAAACAGCTCAAAATAACAAGAAGTTCCTGAAACTGACCAGATTCACTAAGTCCCTCTCTCTCAGAAGCCAGGGTGCAAAAAAAAGACTCTCAGACAAGCCATGCTGCAAAGAAGGCTCAAAGACAGTGGTTCTTGGAGACCTCTAAAGATACATTGTCCACAGACATCCAAGATCCAAGTCAAATGTTTTTGGTAGAGAATTGCAAGACCATGCCGCTCCACAGGGGGATGTGAGCCTCGTTTCCATGCTTCCTGGTTTCCTAACACTTTCCTGTATCATAGGAGTCAACCAGCAGTGGTCTTCACACTCTGATGATCCATTTGAAACTCTTAGCTTCCAGATGCACATGTGAACCGAAGCAAAGGCAAAATTAGGATGAGTAGTACATGGGCCCATTTTCATGTGAAGTCCTCAGGCCTTGGGGTAGGTAGGCATGACTACTCAAGTGACAATTACATTTCTCCATTCTTCACTGTTAATTCAACATTCAAACACTCCAGTCATTGGTCAGACCTGCTCCCTTTCTTTGGCCTGCTTCTTGGAAATGCTCTGAGCATAGCAAAGAGTCTGCTAAGCTATCTTAACAGCGACAGTTTAAGTTAATGCTCCTTCTATTTGCCTCTTCTGTTATCTCCAGTTAACAGCTGGCTCAGGGATGAATGGTGCCACCTCCAGGAAACTCCTATGACATGAACAATTCATCTGAAGGCCTCTCTGTTCCAGTAGCTATGGAAGCCTGCTTCTTTAAGATGACAACATTCACACTGTACTTTCTTTCACACATATTGTGATCATCACGTACTGTGATCTAGCTACAGATCTTCTTCCTCCCAGAGACTGTGCTCTGTGGCCACTGGACCACACTCAGTTCATCACTAGGGAATATCTAGCACTGGACACAACAGAAGAGAAAACACTTGAGTTAATGAACCAAGGCTTACACACATATCCCTTGGTGAATTACTTAAAAGAGTAAAAAGAATCTCAAATTAAAAACCTATAAATACATGCCAGGTGTAATTTATCATTCTTGAGGTCAGTTAGATAGATACTGTTTTCAGTGGTCCCTTCCATCGCTCTTCTGTTGACTGGAAAGAGAGAGGCATGTTTCTGTTAATTGTTATTAAAAATTCTCCAATATTATTAACAACCTATATGGAGATGAACCGGAGGCCAAATTAATTAAAGTTCCCTCCAAATAACGGTAAGGGCCCCATTCTTCCCTAAGTCAGTTAGACATTCTCTTCTCTATTACACAATAAAGGCAGAGCTGTTGTCTGTCTCCAGCAAGTACTTTCCTAAAAGAACAGGTGTTCTTACTTTGGTTAAAAAAACAAAAACAAAACAAAACAAACAAACAAACAAAAAACAACAAGCAATAATCCAGAGTTAGCCTCCCCACCCCCTGGAATGCAACCATCCATACACTGCACAGTCACTGAATGGGGAACTTGAATTCTGAACAGATGGATAATTAGGCAGAATATTCTATGGAGAGACTTTTGAGAAGAAGGGGATTCAGAACCAGGGAACGATGGGAAAGGACAACTGGGCAGCAATGGCTGCTCCATGGAAAGGGTTCAGAAAGTCCTGTTTTTAAACAGAAGTCCTGCTAACCTCACCACCTTAGGGCTTCTCCTCAATGATTAAAAGGGACTACCCTGGTCTTTGAAGATGAAGGTTAGTCTTTGTGGATTTATGTGATTCTTATTTTAATTGGGAAGCTGTTTTGCCTAAAGTACAATAATGATTAAAACAGTTCTGGCCTTGCGTTTCCACATGTAACTCAGTAACTGAAGCTGGACTTGCTCCCTTAACCCAGAGCACAGGAAGTTGGACAAATGTGTATGTTAAGCTTTGTTCAGATTTTTCACAACAGTCCAGGACTGTGGTCCCTGGAAGGAAGAAAACAAGCCGTGTGGTGTTCTGGCACTTCAGCTTTCTGTACTTAGTGGATGGCAGGCAGCACACTGAGGGTAGTCTGAACAGAAACAGTTGGTCTTGTCTGTTGAACACAGAAGGCAGATGTTGGGGAGGTTAAGATACTCAGCTCCTGTGGAGCAACAAACCAGAAGGTGGAGAGCCATGGAGAAAAAGTGTGTGAGAAGTCTGCATAGGGCCTCATCTCACCCTGTTGCTGAGAAGCAAGTGTGCATTAAGCACTGAGAGAATGAAGACTTCTTGGGGTGAAGCAAGGGGCCAAGAGCAAATATATAGAGAATTGAAATCATCTGTGGATCCCTGATGCTTGAAATGGTGATTTGAATGAGAAAGGTCCCCCATAGACTCATATTTTAACATGTGGTTCCCTGTTGGTGGTGCTGTCATGAATCTCTTAGGAGGCAGCCTTGCTGGATGAAGTACATCACTGAGGTGGGCTTTGGGTGTTTATACTGTTACCCTACTTTGTTTGTTCTGTGTTTTTGATGTTTCTGTGAAAGTGTGACCAGCCATCTTTCCAAACCTGTCCCTTGCTTCCATACCTCTGTGTCATCATGAACCTGACCTTTGGAGCCAGAAGCCATGGTATGATTTTGGAGGATTAATGTAATGAATTGTGTGATTTCTTTCTCTTTCTCTTTTTCTTTTTTCTGTTGACAGCACATTATGAATTCACGGAGCTCATCAGTGACCAGATTCTTCAACTGGGTAATTGAAAGTGAATAGAAATGGCTACTCGTATATTCTTTTCTATTAGATGATTGCTTTCATCTCTGATTTCTTCAGATAATAAATTAAATATATACTGAGATTGTTGCCTGCAGATGCTTTTTCACCAAGAAGCTAGTGTCAAGTTAGCCAGGGCCAGTGTAGGCACTACACTGCAAGGGTAGATGGTGAAAGGAAGCTATGTGTTTAGATTCAGAAGTGGACTGCCAGCCAAATGAGGGATAACTCTGAATTATGTCTTCTTATAGCAAAGTCTGAGGGTCCTCTGGAGTGTGTGGCTCCCAGCCAAATTTACAGTCCTGTAGCATGTATCCAAGATGTTTGTATGTCTTAAGAAGAATAATTTATAAACCTACAAACACAAATTCTTAGTAGGCTAGGGAGATGGTTCAGTGAGTAATTATTGTGGAATAATCTTTTTGTACACTGTAAAGATGTGTCTTTGCCAAGGCACCTTCTGATTGATTTAATAAAGAGCTGAATGGGCAATAGCTAGGCAGCAAGAGGTTAGGTGGGACAAGAGAGAAAGAGAGAGACAGAGACAGAGAGACAGAGAGAGACAAAGAGAGACAGAGACAGAGAGAAGATGAATCTAGGTATGAGAAAGACACCAGAAGACATGGAGAGGAAACAGGAGATGTAAGAGAGAAGAGAAGTAAAAATCCAGGAGGCAAAATGTAGATAAATATAAATGGGTTAATTGAAGTTATAAGAGCTAGTGAGACAAATGTGAGCTGAGGCAGAGTTTTCATAATTAATAAACATCTCCATGTTGTTACTTGGGGCTGTTGGAGGGAAAAAAAGTTGGACTATGGGTACCGTGCTTGCTATGAATGCAGGTGGACCTGAGTGTGGGTCCCCAGCACCCATATAAACAGCTGCACCTGCCATCTCATGCCTGTAATCCCACTGGGGAGAAGAGACAGGAAATTCCAGGGACTCTCTGGCTAGCAAGCAAAGTTTCAGATTCAATGAGAGAACATGCCTCAGAACAGAAAGTGGGGAGCAACTGAGGAAGACACCTGTCTCCACACAAGCATGAATTAATGTATGCACACCTACACACAAACTTGCATATGTATGCACATGTGCATACAAATTATGCCTTGGAGAATACATTTAGAAATTGCTGCTTATTAAAGTTAAATGCATTTTGGGGGGCAGGTTTTGTTAGTGTTTTGAATTTCTATACAGAGAGATAATACAATTCTCAAACTTTCGAGCTCCAGTTATTTATTCGGAGGCAATGTCCCCCAGACTAGTATACATGTTGAGGTAACCAGGATCATAATGAGCAAGCAGCTTTGCTAGAATTTGAACACAGGCTGTTTGGATGGAAAATACTATGACCACAGTACTCTCTCTTCCATATTATTTTTATTTTTTTTCTAAGGAATCTTGCTTGTACAAAGACCCCCAGATCATATCAGGAGGGGAATTCTTTAAAGAGAACATATAATAATAGGCCCTAACTCTGGGCCAATTCATTAAACAGAGAGTAGAATGTTAGCTCTAGACAGTACTCAACACAGCTAGAGATACAATGCTTATATTGGACTTATTAAAAACTTACTTTGCCATGATGATGGTTGGAACTTTCTGCCCATCTTCTCAGTTCCAACCCAGGACTCCTTGTCCTGCCCTGTGGACATTCTAATCTGTAACACCATCTGATTCTGGTTTGGCTTTTGTGTTTGATTGTTCATTGACAGTCTCATGCATCTCAGGTTGGTCTCAAGCTTTGCACTTAGCTGAGGATGGCCTTTAACTTGTCTCTGCCTCCCAAGTGATAGGATTATAGACATTCCATGCCTACCTTATATGATGCTGGAAACTGAACCTAGGACCTTGTGCCTGCTAGTCAAAATCAGTTCCAGTTTATTTCCACACTCAGCTCCACTATGAGAGACTTTTTTTGTTCACCATGTATTCATGCTATAATTTTAAATCACCCCCCCACCAACACACACCTATTTTTTTCTTTCTCCCTACCCCTTTCTCCCTGCATTCCTTCTTCTCCTCTGCTATGCCATGTATGTACAGGTACCTGTAGAGGCCAGAAGATAGAGTTGGAGTTATGGGTTGTGGTGAGCCACTCAACCTGGGTGCCAAGAACTGGATTCTGATCCCCTGAAAGAGCAGCCAGTCTCTTAATCACTGATCTGTCTCTCTGGCCCCATTCTATAGTTTTAAATGAATATTCATTGCATGATAAATTATTGACATTTAAGGAACTAGCATGGAAATACTTTCATGGGATATATTATATATTTAATATATATTTATGATATATTATATATTTAATAAGACTAGTCTGGAATATCAGAGAACAAGTCCACTCACAGTCAAGCAAAGAGGGTCAGAGAGTGGTAGCTCAAGCCTTTAATCTCAAGCATGGGAAAGGACCAGAAGTGGTGACCTATGCCTTTAATCCCATAACTCCGGAGACAGAGATCTTTCCTGTTTCTGTGAATGCAAGGCCTACCTACCAAATAGTAGTAGCTCACACCTTTAATCTTAACACTAGAATAAGATGCAGAGTTGAACCTGGAAGTGAAACAACTGGGCAAAGAAGGTATTTAAGGCAGATGTAAGAAGACTGAATTATTCTGGAGGAGTGACACTGAACGAGGCTAAGGAAGCTGGAAGATAGCTTGGGTGGGGGAGATTTGACTGTGGTCTGTTTCCTCTCTCTGATATCCCAGCTTTCCCTGATATCTGGCTCTGAGTTTTCATTTAATAACAACTAGAATTTGTGTTACAGGTTGGGGCTAAATATATGACTCAGCAGTTAAGAACACTTGCTGCTCCAGCAGAGGCCTGGAGCTTCGTTCCCAATCCCCATGCTGAATGGCAGTCTAGATCCAGGTACATCCTGGCTTTTGATCACAAGGTGTTAACTAGCAACAAGGATGCTGGCTTCCTCTAGCCCCAGGGAGAGAGACTTCTGGGGGCACATGATTCTTCTTATCCTCTTTTTTTTTCTGAACAATACAACTGTAATGCAGTGGGGATGGACCTGAGTTTAGATGACTCTCAAATGATAACAACAACAGCAGATTGACAGTGAACATAGACCTGGGCATCAACTAGGCCATTTAAGGGACCACAGACTTGAAGAAAATAAGCAGCTTGCTAGAATTTCTAGAAAGGTTGATACAGCTAAAGCCAGATGATGACCACCTAAATAAACACTTTACTTTCTATTCCAGATCCTATATATGTATCAGCAAGATGTCATCAAGAGCTATAGAGAATCTTCGTTAGGATGTTGCCATAATTGACCAAATACTAATCAATAGTGGAGCACTCTCAGAGAACTTTAAATAATTGTTATGAGGTAACAATAAGCTTGAAGAAAGCAGAGCATGTTTCAGTATTACAACAGAGAAACTTAGCAAATAGATGGAAGCAAATGGAGTAAACACATGCTAAAAACAACAGGAGGTGTCAGGGTTGAGTCTAAGACAGGAAAGGGAGTCGGTGAGTTCCCAGCATGCCGGACAGGAACCTAGGAGAAAGAAAAGGGAACAAATGGCAAAGGGAGCTTTGGGATGGAGCGTGAAAGAAGCAAGCCCTAGGCTTATTAGAGTTGGAAGGGCTTGAGAATGCCAAAGCGGCAAAAGCTTATCCAGAGAAATAACACAGAAAACACCTCTATACTACAAACAACAGGACAACAAAATACAAAGATCCCTGGCCAAATGCAACTTAAGTGTTTTGTCTACATGTGTGTCCGTGTAATGCATGCTGGGAACTGAACCCAGGTCCTCTGGGTGAACAGTAAGCATTCTTGACCACTAAACCATCTCACAAGCCCCTGCCTGAGACTTTTTAGAACCAAGTTCTCCAAGGCAAAGGATGAAAAGAGACGTCAGCACAGGGCTTCTCACACAGCAGAACCAGCATGAGGAAAAAGAGCTTAGAAGGTCATAGCATGCAGCATAAGAGAGGTTACACAAACATAGAGTCCTTCAATTTTATAATAACTGTCAGTATGAAGACTAAAAACAAAGCCACTGAAACACTGTACCTGCATTAATGTGCTAGGAGACAGACAACATACAAATGTCAGCTCAACATGGGATAAATGGAATAACAGTGGACACATCTTAATATCACTGCATTTATTTGTTTTTGTTTATATCCTTATGTTCATGTTAAATTGTTCTTATTATATTCAGAGATGTTTTAAAGCCTCATAGTAATTACCAAGTGTCCTAGTTACTGTTTATTGCTGTGATAGAGCATCAGACCAAGACAACTGATAGAGGAAAGAGTTCATTTTGGCTTACAGTTCCAGAGGGCTAGAGTCCGCCATGACAGGGAGGCATGACAGCAGAGTGGCAGGCATCATGGCAGATGTAAGAAGCTGTAAGCAAAGTAATGGGCTTTTACTCTTGAAGTCCACTCCACATTGACAGACTTCCTTCAGTGAGGCTGTGCCACCTAAAACATCCTCAAACAGCACCATCAGCTGGGACCAAGACTCAAACCACCACACAAAGAAAACAAATTCCATTGGTAGATACATGGAAACATAGTAAGTAAGGAATCAAAGCACACTAATGTTCACAAAAGCACATGGAAATATCAGGAGGAAGAAAGGACCCACTACAATAAAACTAGAGACCAAAACACACAAGGACTGGTGCCGTTACCTCTCAGTAGTTTCTGTGAACATCAGTGGATTAATTTACCCAATTTGATTGACATAGAACAACTCTAGGGATTAAGAAAAACCACCAGATCTAAATGATGTTGTTTATAAGAAACTCACTTCACTTGACAGAGCACACATAACCTGAAAGTGAAGGGATGGGTCCTAAAGGAAGCAAGGAGAGCTATCCTTAAGTTGGATAAGATGTTTTGTTTTATCCAAGGGTTAGTGGTTGGGGAGCTGGCTCAGTGGGTAAAGTGCCTGCTGTGTTAGTGTGAGCACCTGAGTTCAGATCCCCTGTGCCCAAGTTAAAAACTAAGTGCAGCAGTGCACATCTGTAATCCTAGGGTTGGGGGTCAGTCAGGGTGCAGAGACAGGAGGATCCTTGAAGCTTATGGTTAGGAAATCTAAGCGAATCAATGAACTCTAGGGCTAGCAAGAGACCCTGTCTTGAAAAGTATGGAGAGCCAAGAAAGCATTCAGTGAGTGTCAACCTCTGGCCTCTGCACCAGCAAGTGTTTGTGCCCACACCCTCATGGACACATACACCACACACACCATACCAAAAACTATATCTTATAAAATAATTAATTCAGCAACAAGAAATAGTTCCAAATATATATTCTTAAGTGTCTAAAAATAGTATAAGGAGAGTTTGATCCCATATGACAATGGCAGGAGATTTTAGTAGCCTGTCTAAGGTGCAGAAAGAGACTCAACCATGACCCAGCAGAGTTAAACTGTGCCTTTCACCAAATGGACTTAACTGAGATCTCTAGAACATTCTGTCAGAATACATCTAAATACACGTGCCATCAATACTCAGAACTTTCTCCAGAGCAATCCATAAGTTAGGCTACAAAAAGTGCCTCAATAATGTGTTTTTAAGTGGAGATAAAGCAAAGACAAGAAACATGCTAGGTCTCCCTCAGTGTTCACATTGAAAGAATAGGCAGGTCTAGAATAAACAATTGAGCCTTTCATCTCCAGGAACTAGAAAAGCAAGAACCATCCAAACCCTAAATAGGTAGAAGAAAAGGTATAATAAAGGCTAGAGCAGAAATTCAAATAGATGACAAAAATGTAAATGATTGATGACAACAAGCTAGTTCTTTGAAGGACAAATGGAATACATCTTTGCTGGACATTACAACTGATATCATATAAGTACAATGGTGGTATGAATTATTATGGATGATAACAATCCTCAAAATACAATAACCAAAAGGCATCGATGGATTCTATAACATAGAGTCTAACAGCACTAAGTCCTGGAGAGACAGACAAACAGACAGAATGGAGCAGTAGCAAGTCATGATTTTTGAGTCTGTTGCTTAAATGCTGCTCATTAAAAAAGAACCTGCACCGTATGAGTCTGCTGGGTTTGATCAAACATTTTCAAATAAACTAGCATCTGTTCTTCTCACATTATTTCCACAAAACAGAACAGGAAGCAATATGACCAGTATTATCTTGGTAGCAAAGCCAGACAAGAATACAACAGAATAAAACAATAGACCAACATCCCTGATGAACACAAGCACAAAAGTCTTCCACAAACACCATCAAACTGGATCTATCAGCGCGTGGCACCAGAGAACATATTAGCAGACTGTACATCTGATAAGGGTTATGTTGTGATGGTTAATTGTCAACATCACAGAATCTAGAACCACCCAGTATATGGGCTGCTGGGTGTGCCTGTGGGGCATTATCTTGCTTTGAGGGAAGACCTGCCCACTGTGGGTGGCACCATTCCCTGGTTGGGACTCTATGCTGTACAAGTGGAGAAAGAAAGATGCACAGCAGCAACCACTCATTGTTTTCTCTTCTGATGTCACATGACATGACTAGCTGTTTCAAGCTCCTTCCACCTGCCTTGCTTCTCCACGTGATGGCCTGTACCGTGAACTTTGAACTAAAACAAGAACTTTCTTCTTTAAGTTGGTTAACATGATTTTACATTTTATATATCAATCACAATACATTTAGAAAAGACAGCCATTGCAAGAAACTTAGACTTAAAAAAATTAATCTTTCCCACCTGTCAATCAGGACAAAAATGTACTGGTGACTTTCATATATTTCCCAGATTATGCAGCTCACTGTTCCACAGAGAATGATTAGTTATATTGTTGGGCAGCTTACATACAGCCTAGCTGACCGACACCACCCCCCAGAGATCTGGAAATGGTGAGACTGTAAAAACAGTACAGAAAGAGCCATAAAGAGAAGAAACCTTCTTTCAGCTGCCCCAGTTGGGGTAACATTAAAGTAGTTCTTTCCCCTTCTCTCATCATGAGATTGTTTTTATTTCTGAGGACTCAGTTAATTATAGAGTGGCTATTTTAAGGTTGTTTCTGCCTACATGATGTTTGTGTTTTGTGTATTTTCCTTGGATGAAAGTCAAGCTTCTCCTTGGGTACTTGAAATCAGAAGGACAAACAGGAGCCAACATTTGCTCAGTGAGAGCTACAGAACTTGATTTCATTAAGCCATCATTCCGACCCTGGAGTGGTACCATTATTATGATTTATTTCACATGACCCCAGGCTTGCAGTCATCAGTTTGTTTGTTCGAGATGCACAGAAGGCTGTTAACACAGGGTACTGTTTTGAGCTATGTACTAGAACTCAGATCCAGAATTTTCTACGTAAGTCATTTAACCTTTATGATAGCCTATTTTCCAAAACTGCCAGAGAAAACCAACTTAAAGGGGGAATGAACCCCAGTCCTCTCAGCAAGAATAACAAACGCTCTTAATCCTAAATCATCTCTACAACTCTTTAGTTTAGATTTTTGAGACAGGGTTTTGATTGTTTTTTGTAGTGCACTGTGGCCCCAAACTCATTATAAAGCTAAGAAGGGCCTTGAACTTCTGGTCCTCCTCCCTCCACCTCCAAAGTGCTGGGATTCCAGGCGTCAGCCGCTACAGCCAGCCTGCAGCCAGCTTTAACAATCCAGAATGTAAGAGGGACTGCAAGGTATGGTGGCAGAATGATTGATTCAGTGAGCGAGTCTGCTCCCCAGCCTGGAATAGAGTCCTGCTAGGAAAACAGCATGAGGGGTGTTAAACAGAGGCCAGGTGGTATCGACCCCCAGGAGCCCCAAGACTTTAACTGATTGCATTCATAGGAGGGGCCCTGACACAGCTGGGAGTGTGGATTCCTGCAGCACTGGAGTCTACAGAAGAGACTGCTCTGGGCTTTAACTGCTCACCACAAAGTAAGTAGGTTGGTGGCACAGTAATCCACAAGGTCATTTCCATTTCTCAAATTCTGTTTTTTGATTTGAAGGACCATGAGATGGCTGGTAGCACATGTATCATACTTCATCTGGAGGTAAGACAAGATATTCCTAAAGAGAGATGGCTTCCTTTTTAATCCACCTTTGGAAAAACAGAATTTGACCATGGGAGCTGCACTGAAACCAAAGAGCTTTTTTAAAACCCAGTTATTAAAATACTGCTTTAAAGGCAAACACTCTAAAAGGAGCGAAGCAATTCTTTAAGTATATCAATGAAATCTCAGTGCATGAAGACACCTGCTTTATGAGATTTAGTGAAGATCTAAAAATAAGATCTAACGTCCAATGTGGAGACAAACCCTCTGACAGTTCTCAGCACTGGGGAAGTGCGCATGTCCAGTTCCTACTCCAGCTCTGTCCTGCCTGGTAAACAGCTGCCTCTTAGGAAACTTAATGATGAACGTGTTTCAGAAATGCTTTCCTATAATTCTCCCACATTAGTGTAGAAATCAGCTAAAGCTGTGGAAAGCAAATCACTGATTTTATCATGCAAAATTTATTCTAAATTTCCTCTTGGGATAAACCTTGCAGTTAAAACACCTTGGCTTTGAGTAGATCCAAGGCCCATTTTGCATCTGCAAAAGCACAAATATTGAACTTAAACAGGGACTAGTGGCCACAGCATCTGTGCAACTCTGTTGTGAAAAAGCAAAGCTATCTGAAATCCACCTGGCAAGTCATTGCCTTTGTAGGTTGTTTTATTTATTTATTTATTTATTTAAAGAATTAATAACATTAAAAATGTGATTTTTGCCAGGTGGTGGTGGTGCATTTCTTTAATCCCAACACTCAGGAGGCAGAGACAAGTGGATCTCTGTGAGTTTTAGGCCACTATACCTACAGAGTAAGTTCCAGGACAGCCAGGAACATATATATATATATAAACATGATTTAAAAGTATGAACTATATACTGGGATTTGTAGTATTTTCCTTGACTGTACTTATTGTTATCATAATTGTGTGTGTAACATGTGTGTGATGTATATATGTGTGTATGTGTGTGTAGGTATGTATGTGAGGTATGTGTGCATATCATAATTGTGTGTGTGACATGTGTGTGATGAATATATGTGTGTATGCGATGCATGTGTATGTATGTATGTGTGGTATGTGTGTATGAGTGTGATGTATGTATGTGGGAGGTGTATATGTAGTATGTGTATATATGTATGTGTGTATATGTATGTGTATATGTATGTATGATATGTGTATGTATGGTATGTGTGTGCATGTGCACATGTGTGCGTGTGTATGTAGTGTATCTATGTGTATGTTTGTGATATGTCTGATATGTATGTGCATATGTGTGTAGTGTGTGTGTATGTGTGGTGTGTGTATGGTATGTGTATATGTGTGCTGTGTGCATGTGTGTGATGTATGTATAGTTTGTATTTGTGTATGTGTTTAGTGTGTGTGGTATGTGTGTGCATTTGTGTGTAGTCTGTGTGTATGTGGGGGTTGTGCATTTATATGTGTATGTATGTGATATACGGGTATTCAGATGTAACACAGCAAAAACTGTGTGGAGGTCTGTGAACATCTTCTCATCTTTCACCATGAGAGTGCCAGGGTTGGAACTTGGGCTGCTAGGCTTGGTAGTAAGTGCTTTTCCCTGCTGATGCATCTTGCTGGTCTCAGCCAGTGCATACCCCTTTACACAGTTTCACACAGAAAGATGTGTGTTCTGTAGCAGACAGTCCAATGTAGTATGAATCCTAACTGATTTTAATAATAAAAACATGGAGCCAGATATGGGGTAAACGGTGAAGGATTAGAGAGACAAAGGAGCCAGTCACAGCCACCTCTTACCTCACCAACTCCTCAGCTGAAAAGGGGCCGAGCTGCTGTCTCCACCCCACCTTATATTCCTCTCTCTGCCCAGCCATAGTCCTAGGATTAAAGCTGTGTACTACTGCTGCCTGGCTTCTCCGGTTAACTAGTGGATGGCTCTGCCCGCTGATCTACAGGCAAGTTTTATTTGTTAGAGCACAAACAAAATATCGCTACATATCCCTTTTTTGCCCAAAGTAAAAAAAAAAGAAGGCTATAACTAATATAAGAAAAACTATATACAGTAAGAACTTCCACCTTAGACACAAAGAAGCAGGCTCAGCTCACCTGCAGGAAACTTCTCAGGCCACGTTTCCCAGTTGCAGACAGTATTACTCCTCCACTCCACTTGAAACCCACCAGATTCTCACACTTCTGCAATCCCTTTTCTGCAAATCTCCAAAGAGGCGAAGTAAACCTACCAACAATTATTAAACATCAATGGTTTCCTTTACAACTAAATTTGCTGTAGAGTTTAAAAAGAGGTCAGTACTTAAGTACCATCTGTCCTTATACACAACTGTCTGAAATGTACGTGTTTCTCAGGAACATACTGTGCAGCACAATGCATAGTTTAAATGAATGCCATGTGTGTTCTAGGTTTCCTAAGCTCTTTACTGCCTTATCCTTCATGTCACTTGCTATCCTCATATCAGGAATGTGATTAAGGATAAAATAAGCGGGAAGGTTCACCTGGCTATGGTGAGGCACTGGACTCCACAGTAGCCAAGGGTAGTGAGCTGCAGTGTGTCTGAAGGGGTTTCCATGAGGGCTGGGGCAGGCTTGCATACTACGTGACTTTCCATGAGTATAAAAAGTCGTCCTAAGATATTCTATAGTGACAGACATGAGCACTGCTCTCAGATGTGTAGTCATGTGACACATTTTTCGAGTCACACCTGGTATCGCAGACACACTCCGCCTTTGCTTGTCTTCCTGTGGTGCTTTGAGTAGAAGTGGTCCTCACAGCAGGTGTTTGAATGTTCTGTCATCCTGAGTGGCACTATTTGAGAAGCATCAGTAAGTGCTCTTGGGCAGATCTATAATGCAAAGGACAAAGAGAAATGCAATATGTAGAGTCTGAGGGAAAAGGAACTGCAGAAAATGTAGAGAGCTATGTCCTGTGCTTAGATTTAAGGACTGGCCTGATGCTAAATGGAATAAAGGAAGTGATGACCTCAGGACAAACTTTCTTCCACAACTGTTAGAGTCCCGAAAAAGTCCCACAAAAGACCACCATCCACATAAGCAATCAGCAACAGCATTTATTATCTCAAGGTAAAGGTACCAGTTTACTGGGGCCACACATCTGCCAAAAAGGCAAAGTGGTGATGGCCAAGAAGAGCTTGCAGGCTCTTTATACACAGCTAAAGGAATTCTAAAGGCAGTAAGGTCATCCTACCTAGGAATGGTTTACACACGTGACAATCATATTGGTACTTTTCTAATTGGTTAGGGCTCGCAGAAGTGGTCTAAAGCTATAGCTTTTCCATTCTTGAGAAAGTCTAGACAAATTCCAGGCTTTGTTCATATTTGGTTATTGCCTAAGGGACCTGGGGGAGGGGAAGAGTTGGCCCAGGCCTAGAATGTCTAATGTCTCACTGTCAGGGGCATTGATGATTGGTTGCCTTTGTTCCTGTCTTCCTCAGAAACTGTCTCCTTTAGGTTCAAGAGGCAGAAACGGAGGCTGAGCTGTTAACTGGAATATTAGAAGCCGCCATGGTATGTGCTTGGCCCTCTCAACACTACCCAGCTAAGCTTCTGGTTTGTGCGAAGGTGTTAAAGAGAAGCTTAAGCAGGAAGGGAAACAATCCACACACAGATGATACAGTTTTTTTAAACAAAGGGCCAAATCCCTGCCCCACCAAGCAACAGAACTTGGCAGCATTGGCCACCTGGTTCTGGCTTTAGAGTCAAGGATTTAATAACGGGGTTGTGGAATCTCCCTCCATAGCTAAAGAAAGCCATTGAAGCCTGGTGTAAATCAAAGGTGTCTCTGCATAGTACTCAGTGAAGCCATTGCATGAAACTGTGATGTGAAGCCTGGATTTCCTTGGAGACTCCAAGATATTGGAGATGCCAGAGTCATGGGACACGTGCTGACGGATAGAACCAGCCCAAGAGGAAAAAGTGTGTTGCAGTCAACAAAGCTGAAAGAAATTAGAGATCCGAAGAGTGCCTTGACCTCAGACATGGAGACGCAGTTTGGAGTTTGCCCTGATAGTTTTCTGTTTAACTTTGGTCCAGTATTTCCTCACTATATTCCTTTTTGTCCCTTTTGGAATGCTAATGTATATTCTCTGCCATTACATGTTGGAAGTATATCTGCTTTTTGATTTTATAGAGGGTTACAGTTAGATTTTGAACTTTGGACTTTTAGACAGAGTTGAGACTGTGATAGACTATAAAGCCTTTTGAAGTTGGAATAAATTAATTTTCAATACAGTAAGGCTATAAGCCTATGACTCCAGGGAGTAGAATGTAAATGGCTCCCAGAAGCTTACATTTGAATGCTTAGTCATCAGGAAGTGACACTATTTGAGAAGGATTAGGAGGTGTGGCTTTGTGGAAGGAAGTATATCACTAGGGGTGGACTTTGAGATTTCCAAAGCCCACACCAGGCCTAGTCCTCTTGCAGACCTTGGCAGGTGGATCGGGATGTAGCTCTCTGCTATTGTTTCAGCATCATGAATGCTGCCATGTTCCCTGCCATGATGACAATGGACTAAGCCTCTGAAACTTTAAGGAAGCAACTCTTATGAAAGAAAGCATGGTGTCTCTTCACAATAGAGTACTACTAACCAAGACACTCCTCTTACCCTGGGCCTTTAAATCTTATGGACTACTTCACATTGACCTTCAAAATATTACACTAGGATACACACATAGACACACAAACACACGAACAGCGGCATGTGGACAGAGACAGACACACTCAACATATACACTCCGACAGGCACAAACATACACACTCATGCATAGACAGACAGACAGACAGACAGATATTAGATAACACAGGCAGTGTTTTCTCTTTCCTAAGAGATCAGCAGAAGTAGGGCTGGGAGATTAAAGCGGGGGCATCTGAGCAGAAGCTGGTGATACATTGATGAAAATGCCATTCTGAAACTACTATTTTGTACCCTATTCATAGTCATAGAAACAGAGGCAGTTTATGTAGAAAAAGATACTCCTACTGAGGCCAGAAGATGGTGTCTGACTCCCTTAGTTAAAGTTAGACATTTGTGAGCTACTTTATGCAGGTGCTGGAACTGGAACTCAGTCCTTCAGAAAAACAGCAAGTGCTCTTAACTGCTATGCCATCTCTCCAACCTCCTGCTGACATCCTTCACAGGTTCTGCACTGACCATCTCTCCAACCTCCTGCTGACATCCTT
>PVIH01024120.1:0-23445 GCA_004025045.1 Sigmodon hispidus
TTTTTTTTTTTGATAAATACAAAATAAAGAAAAAAAAAACAAACTCAGAAAGATAAGCAGGGGATGTACTCACTCATTAGTGGTCTTTAAACAAATAAACAAACAAGAAAAAAGCCAAGCATGCCCAAGCTGCAAACCACAACCACTGAACAGCTTGGGATCAGAAACACCCTGGACTGACACCTTACATCCCACTCCACCTAAAGGAACACCTGACTCACTCTTGAGGGAGGGGGGACAAAACTGAATCTGCCAGGAGTGGAGACTGAAATAAGCAATATTGGGTCAGTGGGACATATGGGAATGTCTGCTGCCTCCCCAGGTAGGGGATGGGTAGTTGGGGAGAAGAAAAAATGATCTGAAGTGGTGGGAGGGGGAAGGGACCTTGAATAATGATATACAGGGTAGAAAGTGTGACTTCTTTCTTCATAATAATAATAATAATAATAATAATAAAAGAAAGAAAGAAAAAAAGAATTTTAATGCAAAGGGAAAATATATTGAAATGGATATTTCTACCACATAAACCAAGGAAGAAATTAAAGATATATGTGGAAAAAATTTCTGATTTGATTTTTAAAGGAAAACTAAGACTTTATCAATTAACAGGAACAAACCAATTATGGGCAGAAAGTAAAACTTGGCAAAGAGCTTGCTGTGGATATTTGTAGATATTTAATAAATCCTAAGATATCAGAGACACCATACAGTCAAATCCTAGACAGACAGCTCAAGAAATCCTTGATTCTTAAATACAAAGATAAACAGCTAAAAGGCAATCATTTAATCTCAACACAAAAAAAAAGCTAGAGTAAGACCAACACCCTCAGTCCCTTAACTCCAGACACAGAACTTCTTATAAATGCTCATAAAAACCAGAAAAGCGACTGACAAAAGCAACAGACAAAAAAAAAAGTAAGACTAAAAGAGTTACAAGATAGTTTAACAAAAATTAACTATATGCTTCTTTCTCTAATATTTCAGCCTTCCCCCAATATTTAACTCAAAGTATTCTTTTATTTCAACCCAAATTTGTCCTACTATAGCTTGCAGTAATTTTTTGTGAGAGATTAACAACAGATACCCCAAAGCAAAAGAATTCAATTTATAAAGGGAACTAACTGGATTCTTTATCATGGTGTACAGGATATATCAGTTTCTAGAGGCTCTATATTTTGTGTTGATGCAAATAAATCATAAAAGGCAGGTTAGAAATCAGAAAATGTTTGGGACTGCCTGCCCATGGTGGAGATGGGGGAGATGTGGAGAAGAGAGAATGACCTGATGTGGTGGGAGGGGGAAGGGACCTTAAATGAGGATATACAAGGATAGAAAATGTGACTTCTTTATTCATAATAATAAAAAAATCAGAAAATGTAAGTAAAGTGGCTCAAAGCCCTTATAATTCTGTTCAAAAGCCAGAATTATACACTATCATTATGGTATTAATGGATTTTAAAGAACTGCTTAATATAGTCATTGACTCTCTCAGTATACAGAAAGAGTTGCTTTACACATTGGAACTATTAACTTTATTCTTGATGAATCAGAACTAACTTTATTGCTTATTCTGTTACAAAAAGTAATCAAGAACAGGAATCATCCCTTCTATATAAAACACATCCAATCCCATATGGGTCTGCAAGGCCCTCTAGCATAAAATAATGATGAAACTGGTAAATTATGAATATGAAATATGCTAGAGGCTTCAGAATTTTATTTAAAAAAATCATGTCAATAGCAATGTCAATGTCACTTGACAATAAGCCAAAGAAATTGTAAAAAAAATTGTCCCATCTGTTTCTTTTATAGCCAACCAAATTCCATTACTGGCAGGAAGTAATCCTAAGGGTATATATAGAAATGTAATTTGGCAGATGGATTTCATTTTATAGAACGTGGGAAATTAAAATCCTACAATAGACTCATTTTCAGGATTTCAATGGGCAACTGCTTTGAGTTCAGAAAAGGCTAATTCTGTAATCACACATTTGCTAGAAGTTATGGCCATCATGGGAATACCTGTACAAATTAACACTGACAATGCTCCAACATATATCTGCAGTAAAATGAAACATTTTTAGTTTGTTACAATATAAATCATATTACAGGAATACCATACAATCCTACAGGGCAAGCAGTAAAAGAAAGATCAAATTGAACTCTAAAGGATAATACAAATAAATAGAAAGGAGTAACAAAAGCCCCAGAAATAGACTACATAATGCTTGATTAACCTTAATTTTTTTCAAAATTACTGAGAAAGGAACAGCTGCTAAAAAGGTAACTGACTATAGAAAAAAAAAAAATGGCTGAGCTAAACTAACCTGTCTACTTCAAAAATGTGTTGACCTCAGAATGGAAACCAAGATATGTGCTACAGTGGGGAAGGGGTTTCACTTTTGTTTCCTAAAGTAAAGAAAAGGTATGGATACTATCTGTTGTGGTTTCACACATGAGAACAGACACACTACCACATGCCATGCTAGAGTCTATTCAGAGAAGTTGCCAGGCAGGCACAAGGAAAGGAAAACAGAAGAAAAAGGAATGACCTTCCATGTGGCTTCTCCTTATAAGAGAACAAGTGGGCACAGATTTACATAGCCACACCTAGGGGGCATGCCCTCCATACCTGGTACCATCTCAGATTATTAGATTAGCATATTTACTAGATAGTTGCTACATGCAGGAATTCTTACACTATCAAAATTAATACTCAGTTTGAACAGGAGAAACTTCATGATAAAGAAATGATGGCTTATCCAACCCATGTCAATTCTTTAAATTGTAAGAAAAACTCACCAAACAAGGGTTGGGGCAGGGTTCTGTTCTTGCCTTTACAGAAAATGACAACTCATCTTCAAGAAGTCAAAAGACTTTGGACATCTAGATGTCTAAAGCAGAAGGGAAGGCTATCCAGAAAAAAATTTACAAACAAAGAAATATTGGACCTATCAATACCAATACACTCTACAGGGTAAAATCTCACTGTCTAACATCTGTATTTCTCTATTTACAATAAAAATTGAAGTCCCAGTTTAATTATTAATTAAAGCTAACTTTGGAATTGGAGTGCGCCTCTATCCTTCTCTAAACCCAAGCATACTTGTTAAAGGAAAATGCAAAATCTTTGTATCATATCAGAAGAGCCATCTGATATGGAACACAACAACCAAAATTAAAGGATTATTCTATTGCTACTAATCTTATTAGATATAAATTTTTATCAAAATGTATTAGAATATATATATTTTAAACATTTTGTCATGATATTAATGATCATATAAAGTACTAATTAATTGTACAAAAAAAAGTTTTATCTAATTTCCTGTAGATTGTTTGGGGTTTTAGTCTCTTATCAGTTTTCTGCAGTGTACTATGACAATGCCTATTTGCAACCTTTGAAGTATCCAAAAGGAAGATGGGGCCCCACAACAGTGATTTCACATAGACTATGACAAAGCTACTAGGCTGACAAACCCTAACCAAAGATCAGATTTGAACTATAAACTGCTCAGGACAATTTTAAGGTGGCCAGCTGAGATAAACCAACTTCTCAGACAACTCTAGCCACAACTTGAAATAAGCCCTGCACTTTCCCTTTATGCAAAGACTGGACAACAAATGATACAATTACCTATTTCAGGAGTTGGATACTTTAAAGAGACTTTAGATATTTTAGAGAAGCTTTGAACTTTGAAAGAGACTTTGAATTCTTTTTTTAAAAAAAGATTTATTTATTATTTATACAGTGTTCTGCTTGCATGCCTGAAAGTCAGAAGAGGATACCAGATCTCATTATGGATGGTTATGAGCCACCATATGGTTGCTGGAAATTGGACTCAGGACCTCCAGAAAAGCAATCTGTGCTCAACCTCTGAGCCATCCCTCCAGCCCTGAGACTTTGAATTATTTAAAGAAATTTTGAAATTAAAATGTTTGAATTTTGAGATTAAAATGTTTGCATTTTAAAAACTGTTTACATTTTAAATGTGAGGACATATTTAATATTTACAGTATTGAGTGAGATCTTGGGGATGAATAAAAAAGATAAGATTATGGTTTAATAGTAATGGTATTTGTGTGTCAATCTGACAAGGGGTCAATTTTCCTGGATAGTTTTTTTTTTTTCTCAACTTGATATAAACTGGAGTCATTTGGAAGAGAGGAATCTCATTGTAGAAAATACTTCCATAATATTAGCCTTCAGGAAATTCTGTGGAGGTTTTCTTAATTGATGTGAGCCCTAACCATTATAATCATTATCTTGAAAAACTAATCTTGTTCTAAGTAGACATTATACTTAAAAATATTAGCTAGTGATCATTTGAGAACTACTTATATTACTATTTTTCTCATTGCTATAACCATACACCAAGAAGAAACCATTTAAATAAGGAAGGGCTTACGTTGGCTCACAGTTTATGGAGAGTTAGTCTATTGTGATGACTGAAGTATAAGGGCTATTCACATTGCTTCTATAGCCAGGAAGTGGAAGACAGACAGGAAGTCAGATAAGCCTATAAAATCTTAGTTCTGCCCTCAGTGACTCACTCCAGCAGGATACTAGCTCTTAAAGATTTCACAACTGTCCAAACAGCACCACCAGCTGGGGACCAAGTGTACAAGTACATGAGCCAATGAGGAATATTTCATATTCAAACCATGTCACTATTATTATAGTTAATAAGAGCTGAGCTAACAGAAGATGAAACAAGTATCACCAGGTTTTGGTAGGAGTATAAATACCATACAATAGGTAACATGGGTCTTATGCTACTTCATTAGGCATAGTTTAATTATCTCTAACTTAATACATAGGAGAAATCATATACCATTGGAAACATCATTCATTACACATAAAATCAACTGACATAATACAGGAGGAAAAAAATCACTACAAATTAAAATGCATTGTCCTGTTAGAAAATACTGTTGAAAGAGAAATAAACACTGCAGATTTGAAGAAATAAGCATTATCCAGTATAGAAATATTGTTATACAATTGGCCTAAAACTATCATCTGGTTCTGAAAATGTGGCATATATAAAAGCACTTGGCTGAGAAGATGACTCAGTTGGTAAAGTGCCTGCAATAAAAATTTGAGAACCTGATTTGAAGCCCTCAAAACTACATTTAAAAAGTAGGGGTACCAGAAGGTAGTGGCATATGCCTTTAATTCCAGCAATTGAGAGGCAGAGGCTGGTGAATTTTTGTGCTTCAAAGAGAGACCCTGTCTAAAAAAAAAAGCTAAAAACAGGGCCCATGAATTTGAAAGAGAGTTATATGGGAGGGCTTGAAGGGAAGAAAGAAAAGGGGGAATGGAGTAATTATATTATAATCTCAAATACCAAAAAATGAAAAGAATTAATAAAAAGTGAGCAGGTCCTTAGGAACAACTCTGGAAATTGTCCTCTGGCTTTTGCATGCATACATATATGCATATGTACCACAAACAGAAACACACACACACACACAGTCATATGCACACATATGTGCACAAACAATATACCATAACACATAATACAGTACACTAATTTCTTTGAGTGCAGCCAAACAAAAAGTTTATGTGAAGGTTTATTCTAATCATAACAGTTTTCCATTGTGCATATGCATGTGTGTACAATAATAGTTTAAACTGTTGATAGAGTAGCTGCTTTGAATACAATGAAAATTAATAATGGCATCTAGTGTAAGTAATAGAGAAATCAAATCACAAAAAATTTATGCGCTCCATTATGCAAATACAAGCAATTACAACAAAACAGATGAAGCACACATGCACGAAGTGCTTCTGAATTTCATTGATGTAACTGGTTTTACAAAGGAAGATTAGAGCAATAGTTTATAATGAGATATACTATAACTATGAAAACCTTCTGTAATTCCTGAAACTCCTCCTTACTCCCACAAAGTACTAAAAAGATATAACTCTTACATGTGAAATGCCCTTTTTTTTTTCCAAAAAACAAATGATCCAAATTTGCTAAACTTGAAACAGAAACATGGTATGCTTATCAGTAGAATGCATCCTTGAACATAATTTTAAGTAAATAAGTAGATCTTTGGGGTTAAAAGACAATCTTTATTTGTTAATCTTTTGTTTGTTTTCCCAATTGCCATTTTAACTGATAGAAGCTGGTTCTCATTGTAGGTTGGATTTGCAAAGCTGATGATTAGTGATGCTAGAGACCTTGACATATACCTGTTGGCTATTTGTATGTTATCTTGAAACCTTCAAGAACTCACAGGATGTCACTGGCTAGGTCTCCAAGCAATAGTGAAGGTGTTGCCTAAACAGGATTTCCCCTATAATCAAATGAATAACCACCCTAAGTGCCAGCACAGAATTTACATCAAACAATGAATAGAGGTAGAAGCAGGGATACATGGCTGAGCACTGGGCTGAGTCCCTGGTCCAGCTGATAGCAGCAGAGGAGAGTCTATAAGATCAAGGGGATAGGGACTATAAGGAAAATTCTCACTGTGATGGCTGACTGGAGCTCTGGGAAGCTCACTGAATCAAGAAGAGCCACCTGGGAACCATCAGGAAAAGGAACTAGGCCCTCCAAGGATAGGCAACTGGCCACTGACACGGGCAGTATGTAGAGCCTCAAGGGAAGGGTTCAGACTGTGTTTCTGTACATGGACTGCCACCTTGGAGCCCATTCCCTCCAGAGGAACACCTAACCCAATCTTGATATTAGGATGAGGAAATCGGTCTTGCCTGGAGTGGATGCTGAGCTGATCCACCTTGGGACCTCTTGCCCTGTCTCAGAAGGAGATGGGGGAATGGGGGGGAGGAGGGAGGCTGAAGGCTGACTGAGAGGGGTCGGGAGAGGGAAGGGAGTTGGAACAAGGGGATACATGGATAAAAAAAGACTTTGTTCTAAAAAATAAATAAAATAAATGGCTGTTCAGACACTTTGTGTTCTTAATTGCATTATTTTCTTGTGACTGAATTGTAGAAACATACTATAGATGTGTACATTAACTGTATCTGATATATAATTTATAATCTATGGTCTTCTATTTATTTACTGTGTTTCCTCTTCATTTTCTTGATTGTGCCAAAGTCTTGAAGTCTGAGGTAGTCCTCCTTTTCCTAGTTGCTTATAATTTCGATATCATATCCAAGACAACATTGTCTGTCCTAGTGTTATAAAATTTTCTTGTATGTTCTCTCCAAGAGATTTTTACATTTGGGAAATAGAAAATTTAGTGCTTGAAGCTAGAACCCTGAATCATTTGAAGTAGAAATCCAAAATGGTACAACTAGTGTAAAAAACAATTAAAAATTAAAATTAAAGCTAATATATGATTGAGAAATCCCATTTTGTAAAACATAAATACAAAAACTGAAATCAGGAAACCAAAAATCATTAGCACTCTCATGATGACCTTAGCAATATTCACAATAAACAAAATATAGAAACAATCTAAATATGCACCAAGGCATCAATGATCTTATCGAGGTATAAACCTAGAAACAAACAAACAAAAAACCCACCAATATGCATCCAACTGTGCAACAGTGGCATAATAGTTCATTGTTGTGGGGTGATCAGCCACCCACTAGGATTTAAGACTGCCTCATGGGAATGAACCATGTTGGGTACTATCGTCTCAGTCAATGATCCATGCCTAAGGAGGTCACAGGTCCAAGAGGGGAACTTACTGCTGTTGTTTAACTAAATCAACATAGCACTAGACTGCTAAACAAGTAAGTTCATACCCATAGACAAAAGCTACTGTCAGATTTTATCAGAGAATCTCTCTTTACAGTGAATGATAGAAGTTATGGTTGCCTAAGATGCTGAGAATAAGTAACAGCTGAAGGCTCAGCCCAAAATAATACACTGACACTAAGGCTCTATTTTCACTTAAGTATTAAAGAACACTGGAAAAAAGGGCAGTGGAAGTATATAAGACTCAGAAGATAAGACGAAAGGTTTCAAAATGCCATCCTCTATACATTATACAACTATTGCACCACTAATTCACAACTGTAGCTAGTTGTATTAGGTCCCCATGAGACTTGCTCTGTATATCAGTCGTGGAAAGCAGCATGGCTCCTGAGGGTCTACTCATTACTGCTGAAACTCCTGACTATGAAGAGAATCTAGGAGAAGTAGACCCACTTCTTGGTTATGTCTGAACTCTAACAGGCTTTAATGGATAATTCCAAAGCCATGGTCATACAAATGGCCTTGCTTAAAATTGGTGGCTCACAGAACAAAACAAATAGATGTAAATGTGATAAATATACCTATACAGATTCATAGTAGGGAGATGGTAGAGGCTGAGGGTGAGTAGCCAATATGCATTACATATATGTGTGAAATTGTCAAAGAACAAATTTAATTAAATGATCATTTAGGGAATACTAAGAGTGGGATAAATGTTCTTTCCCAGGGAAGAGCACACCAATTGGTTATCTAATATCAAATACTCAGCCTTAAAAACATATACATGCAAGTAACACTACAGGGACTGAGTAAGTTGTGTGTGTGTGTGTGTGTGTGTGTGTATGTGTTAGGTTCCATATATTTATGTGCAGATATGTATGTAACATATGTATATAATATGTGTTAGTATCCATACAAACTTTAAAAAACAAAGCCACAAATTTGAAAGAGAGAAAGAAGTGGTTGAAGGAAAAAAGAAAAGGAAAGGAATGATGTATTTAACCTCAAAAAATAAATAATATTAATTCACCAGGAAAAAAAGAGGACGACAGTAAAGAAATCATGGCAAAGCTCCTTGGCATATGTTGAAAGAACTTGATATAACCTCCTGAAGATGTTCAATGATGCCTTAGTTGCAATAGCTAAGAAATGAAAGCAGCTTAAATGTTCTTCAGCTGATGAATGGATAGCAAAAATATGGTAATATATACTTTAGATTACTATTCAGCCATAAAGAAAAACTACATCATGAACTTTACTGGTACATGGATTAAACTACGAAAGATTACACTGAGTGGGGTAACTCAGGCCCAAAAAGAAAAAATTCTTCATGTTCTGTCTCATAGGAGGCTTCTAGCTATAAATTGTCATATGTGGGTATATATTCTAAAGTGACTGCCGAAACCCAGAAAGTAAAAAATGAAAATTGGGGGCTGGAGAGATGGCTCAGAGGTTAAGAGCACCGCCTGCTCTTCCAGAGGACCCAGGTTCGATTCCCAGCACCCACATGGCAGCTAACAACTGTCTGTAGTTCCAGTTCCAAGCAAACACCAAGGCAAATAAATAAAGTTTAAAAAAAAATTAAAATTGCCAGGGTGTAGGAGTGAGGAGTAAGAGAAATAGAAACAGCAGGGCAAAAATAGGAAATGGGAAGAATAAAGCTTGGGCTCTAATTAGCGAGAGAGAGGGAGGTAAGAAAAGAAGAAGGGAGGGAAATAAAATAACAGTAAGGAAAAAAGTTAAAGCAGTAAGACAATTAACTATCAACCCCTCCCCCCAAAAAACCTGAAATACATATGTTAGTTTATAAGAACACATATATGCTTTAAAGGAAAACTTCTCACCTAGGCTGACAATACCACCTCCAAGAGCCAAAGGCCTTCTAATAAAACTCAAATACCAGGCATGAGAACCTTTCTTTTTAGTTGTTGATCAGGATTGTCCAAGAGATTCATGAAACACTAACAACTATTACAATTGCCCTTGGTTGCCTCGCCCGAAGGCGGAAGATCTCTATTTCTAAAGACACCATTGTCTTAGCTAGGGTTTTATTGATATGAAGAGATACCATGACCATGGCAACTATTATAAAAGAAAACGTTTAATTGACCTGGCTTACAGTTCAGAGATTTAGTTCATTATCATTGTGGCGGGAAGAAGTATGGCAACATGCAAATACACCTGGTACTGGAGAGATAGCCAAGTGTTCAACATCTGGATTCTCGGGCAACAGAAAAAGACAGTGAGCCACTAGGCCTGGCTTGACCTTCTAAAATTTCATAGCCCACCCACCCCCCAGTGTCACTTCTATTCTAACAAGGCCACACCTGCAATGATGCCATTTCCTATGCATCTGGGCATTTTCATCCAGACTACTACAACCATACACTTCAGACACAGGGTCCAGGAGCCCCTGAGCTGGAAGTGACCTGAATACCTCCTCCCTGAGAACTAACTTTTATGGTATCAAAAGGTGTCATCCAAGTTTTCAAAAGATAGAAACAGCCAATAGTCTACCTAGGTATGTTATGAACCACAAAAATAACCAGCAACCCTGAGGGTAAAGTTGTGTCACACATATCTAGGAAGTAACCAACAGCTCTCTAATTGAGCTTAAGACCAGCTCAACAGAGAGAATCCATGTCTTGTCTGGGAACCTAGGTAACCAAAGTGATAGGTCTTTGATGAGAACCTACAACCACTATGTTATTGAACTAGGGTAATTTCTAACTACATTCTAAATATTTGTCCTTGTACCCACATGTATAAATGTAGATTCCACCCTTCATCAAGGAAACTTCTCTTTGCAATGGAGACTATTACAAAAAAAAAAAAAAATGCTGAGTTGTAGATGCAAGTTGAAATATATACATCCACAAAACAATTCTCAGCACCTGATGCTCAGGAACATTGTTGAACAAGGGAAGCCAGAGGATTGCAGAGTTTGCTATGAGATGTTAGAAGCTATGTCCATAAAATCTCAACAATATGACTGCCTAAGCATGAGTTCAACAAGAACAGCAATAGACAGGCCGAAGTGGACAGCAGAAAGCCCTCATTGCCGCAATCCACACAAAGAACCACAGGCAACTAAATAGTCTTCCCCAGAGAAAAGCAGACAAACGGGTTATTCAATACCAAATGGTCAGCTTTGAAAGGATAAAAACATGTAACATTACACAGACTGAGCAGGTAATATTTAGAAATATATCTATATTCAAGTTAAGTTCATAGAAACAGAGATAGAAATGGCAACTGCTAGTATTTGCAAGGAAAGGAGTATGTATTCAAGGTTAAGTTTCAAATAAATGAATTGTAAGACCTATTGTACCTATAGTTATCAACACTTCAGTGTGCACTTAAAAACTTTTTAAGAAAATAAATCTCAATCACTTTCTCACAATTTCTTAAATGACACAAATTTTAAAATAATGATAAAGTATGCTAGGATTGATTTTTCAAAAGAAATTATGGGAAAAATATTGTGAAAATGAATGGTAATGAATGCTGTCCCAATGCACTTGTGTTGCTATAAATAATGTGCATCACAAATAAAACTATTCCTATCTAAATATTTAAGAACATGAAAACAAAACTATGTAACTCAGCATAAAATTCTCCAAAAGACTCATTAACATAAAGGGAGATAAACAAATGTTTGTAGCTCACTCACCAGGCCATTCCCCCAGCATCCCCTACAATATCTGCAACAATGTCATTACTCTCTTTTTAAAATTGTATTAGTATTTTATATGTTTGTTAATTTAACAAGCTGCCTTTCAAAATTAATGTGTTTGTAATGTTTTACTATCCTTATAAGCCTTTGAAGGGGTCAAAATGCTATGGAATAATTCTTTTTCACACTATGAAGCTGTGCTGCTCATTGTTAATAAAAAGCTGATTGGTCAATAGCTAGGCAGAATTTTCGGGGCAGATAAAACGCTGGGAAGAAGGGGCAAAGTCAAGGAGTTATAAGAGTCTCTGACCAGAAATGAAAGAAGCAATATGGGAAGTTCATAGATGCAGTAATGAGCCTCGGGGCAGCACATAGATTAATAGAAATGGGTAAAGTTAAATTGTAAAAGCTGGCTGCTAACAAGGATAAGCTATTGGCTGAGCATTTATAATTATTAATAATTCTCTGTGTGGTTATTTGGGACTGGCTGACAGGACGGAAAACTCCATCTATACCAAGATTTGGTCCTCAGAGGACAGAGAGCACAGATAGGAATTTCAAACCAAAAAGCAACATGAAAATAAAATCTTTCTGCTCTGTAAGAAACACAACTGTTGTTTTTCTGGCAGCTTAGTAGCTGCACCTAAATCTGCAAATGTTTTAACTACCTTGTGTATCCTGTGACCCAGCAGTCAGCTTCCTGACACTCAGATTGTGTCCTGGTAGGATTTAGGGTCCCACCAACACAAGTTTGGCCATGGCTACTGAATGTAGGTTTTAACTAAGTCTCTACCATTCTATTTGCCAACAAAGACTCAGGATTCATATGATGGATGCTAGATCAAAGAGGATGAAAAGCAACTAGTTGAGCTTCCCTTTTGGCTGGAGACTCAGCAAGAAAAACATCTCTGCACTAAACCAAAAAGATAGTGAATCTCTAAGTTCCTCCCTACTCCTTTCTGTGCTTCTCTAGCTGGCTCCTCCAATATCTCTATGGCTAATTCCTGGTAACTGGCTCATTCCTTAGACCCAAGGTTAATTTTATTAACACAGTCTCAGAGTTTCACAGTGCAAATATCTTGCAGCACAAAACAGGTTGACATAGTGGTTTAGCACTTGTGTGCAAAGATCTACCCCATGCAATTTCCACACTCCATCGCCTATTTCTCCAACAGCTCAGTGAGTTAAAGAATACTGGTCAACCTCATTTCCCAGACGAGGAAAGGGAGTAGTTTAGCCAGCTCACTTTGTCATGATAATCTCTTAGTTGTATAAGAGTTTCCACTAGAACTTCTAGCTCTATGACCTCTTAACCACTGTATTGTCTACTTCCAAAACCTTTTGTTTTAAAATATCAGCATTTTTTATTTACATACCAGTCAATCAAACTCGACCCTTAGCTGACATTCTACAAAGTTTTGACATAGCAGAAAAAAGATCAGCACAGGAAAACACTAGCTGGGATCTCTTCTCTGTCTCTGTGCTATAGTGCACTTAGGCAAACTATGTAACCCCTGTGAACTTCAGCATGTTTATCTTCAGATTAGATTGATGAGAAATGCTACCTCCAACATTCTAAGAGTCTAAACTTCTCAGGAGAAAATGAAGCCAAAATAGAATGGTAGAAGTGGCATGAGCAGCTCAAATACATACAAACAAGAAAAGGTACAAACATAGTAGAGTTGAAATAAGGGAATGAAATAGAGGAATGAAGAGATGACCCATATGGGGAAAGACTCTTAGATGATGGGGTTCAATTGGTGAACTTGCTGGAGCTATTAAAGAAAACAAAGACAAGTAGTATGGTTATAACTTAGTACCTTTTATGTGACATGTTACTTTAAAATATTAATAAGGAAACAAGTCACCAGAGCCAAACCAACTATGAGACAAGCAACTACAGCATAGTCTAACTGGTAATACCAAAAAGGAGGAAATATCCCCTGGATCAACGAGAAAATGTTCAGAAGAGGATAGGAATCCATGAGGGGAGGTTGCAGGGAGTTAGGCAAGAATCCACAGGAAGGAAGAATAACATGCACACTGGCTCAGAGTCAGGATCCAAGCATACTTCACATGCCCCAAATATCTGCTGTCTTGGGACCACCTCACTCCGAATCATTCAGTGTTTTCTCAGAAATATTTTAACAGAATATGGTTGAAACTGTGGGAGTGAAAATCAACCAAGTGTGTCTGAAATGGATAACTTCTCAGAATTAATTACTTATCAAATTCTGTCTATAAGGTGGGAGTGAAGCAGATGTAACCTGCCTGGAAATGGAGAGAACCCAAAATGTCTGAAAGCTTTTTCTAAAAGCTTTGTTGGAAATAAATTTTCTGTATAAACTATTTTTTATTTGAATATAAACCAGACAAGATTTCTTTAACAGGGTCTCTTATTGATGAATCACAAAGGAGGTTATGTGAAATCACAGGTCTGTCAACAACACCCCCAACGGAAGGGAGTTTACATTCTCAGCAACTCCAGGTTTGATGTAGGCGAATGTGCTTGATCAGGCCCTCTTTCTGATTTTACATTCTTAAGAGTCAACCAGAGACCTGGAGCATGAGGAACATTTTAATATAATAAGCTCTGATGTGCCTCATGTATCTGAAAAGTGAAAACGAACCAGTCTGAGCAGATGTTCCTCACCATGCACGCAATACATGAAGAGCCTCCTTTTTCCTATGTTGTAGGACAATGTTTTATGCCAACTATGATGCTGTAGTCCAGTTATGACGTTTTCCTTTCTGTCCGTTGAATATGCTGCTTCTTACTTCTGAGTTACATCAACTGTTTTAAAGTTGGGCAGTTACTGTGTCCGCTTGTCTAGCTACTTTCTCACCAGGAGTTTTCCTGTCTTGTCCACTGATACCAGGATACTGTGGGGCCTGGCCATATAGGGTTCATCTGCATTCCTTCCAAAAAATGAAGTGACTAGAAAATGAGAAAAAAGGCCACACCACACTGTACTATGTGCCTTCATGCACAACAGAGCTGCTAAGGTTGAAAGCCACAACTTTCGATGGATTAGTGGACCAGGCATCCCAGCAATAGACGCTATGGAAGCTGCTGGGTATTTGGGGCCTAGGCTTTGCTCAGATGCCACTGCTTGTGCTACTTGTCCAACCCTATATGTCTCAGTTTCCTTGACTGCAAAAAGGGAAGAAGAATGTGGTGCTCACTGTGATACTCTCCAACTACATACACACACAAACACACACACACACACCAAAAGAATAATGAATACATCTTGAGGTTTTATTTTGTACCCAACACTTTGTTCAATGTTTTACACTAGAAGTAGGAGGAGAGTATAGTGGTACACGTCTTTAATCCCAGAAATTGAAATGCAAAGGCAGGTGAGTTCAAGACCATCCTGACCTACAGAGTTCCAGGACAGCCAAGACAGTTACACATAGAAAGCATTTTAAATATAAATCCTTATAAATATTTATAGGATTAAATGAGGCCATGGAAGAAAGATGGTATACTTTCCTTACTGGACACAGGAGACAATAAGAAATGTTAGTATCTTATCATCTTTTAAATCCACATTTTCTGGGACCAGGAGTCAATATAAATTATAGTCTTTTCCAGAAAAACAGCTGTGAGACAGCCTCACGAAGACAGGAAGCAGGTAGGTACTCCACATGTCATGAAGACTCCACTCAGGAAAGATCTTGTTTCCCTCTCATACCCACACTCCTTCCTCCCAGAAATAAGTGACTTGCCATCAGTGTAGATGGTGAAGAAAAACAAGCTCAGAAAGTAAAGGAAATAAAGCCTGCCTACTTTAATTATTGCTCATTGCTCATATGTTTCATTATGTTTTGTTCCCTCAGCCCTGAAAACATATAACAAGTAACACTATATTGCCTGAATGGGCCATATTTAGGAATATATATGTATATCTGTTATACATAGATGCATGTAATAACAAAGCATTTCAAAAATACCATGAATTTGAACAAAAGTATGAGAGAGTTTAGAGAGAGTTAGAGGAAGAAGAAAATTGTAAATAAACTGTACCTCAAAACTAAAAATTAAAAATCAAAGTAAAAAGAGCAGCCATTATATATGGGGTGATTAGCAGGTCATTTGTCAAATTCATGCAAGGCTCTGGGTTCACTCTGCAACTACACACACACACACACACACACACACACACACACACACACACACACACACACAAAAGAATAAGGAATACATCTTGAGGTTTCATTTTGTACCCAATACTTTGCTCAATGTTTTATACTAGAAGCAGGGGTGGGGAGTAGTGGCACACGGTTTTAACCCCAGAATAAAATGCAAAGGCAGATCAGTTCAAGGCCATCCTGACCTACAGAGTTCCAGGACAGTTACTGAGAGAAACCATATTAAAAATCAAAAACAAAACAAAACCCTGCCTATGTGATATGTTGAAAAACTAAATGTATAAGGAAACAAGAGATAAAACTGGAGGGACAAGTACAGGTGTCAGGATAATTAAGATAAAGGGTGCTTGGAGATGGTAGCATGGAAGATACTAAAGTAATTTTTTTGGTCCTATGTGTAGTTTGCATGTATTAAAACCCCCAAATTTACTGATCTGTTAGATTCTGAACATAGGAGAAAGAAGTATGGAAAAGTTCTAAGGCTTTTGAATTGAGTATCTGACAAACAGTGTGACTAACAGATGTCAAAGATTGTGGTGAAACCATCTTGGATTCTGAACTATTTGTGGCTCTAGTGGAAGAGATTGAATGTGATACATATAAATTTGAGATGTCTGCTAAACTCCATCTAAGCATATCAAATAGGCAAATAGGTATGTAAGTCTGAAACTCAAGGAGTTTACTTGAGTAAGTAAGTAAAGGAGGTTACTTACTAACCCTAACCCTAACCCTAAACTAAAAATGTGAGTTGTGATAGGTACAGTCACATTCTTGTGCCTAAATGTGATCAGTCATGTACACATGACTGTGAAGCATTCTACTGTTATTGATAAGTCTTAGAAAACAAATAGCAAGAGACTGGAATGAATAATAATGAAGGGAATTAATCAAGACAGTACAATGTCAATTGATCAGAAAAAAGAAAAAGAAGAAAAGAAATCAAAGGGAATATTCCATTGTGTTAGATACAACATGTAGGTCATTCAATTGAGCATTAGAATGAGTTACATTGAAATCAAAGGTAACTTCAGCATTTTGGGTAGATTAAGTGAAAGCCAGGTTGAATTATATTGAAGTGATGAGAGAAAACAAGCTGTAAGAATGTAAATACAATATGGAAAAATGCATTTAAAGAATTAAGAAAATATGAGGAAGTGGAGTCAGCTGGATGGCTTGTTTAGGAGTTTTGCTGATGATGGTGCTATTGTTTGACACAGGAGAAGACACAATACCTGTCTGTTCACTGATATGAATAATAGAGTAGATATAGGAAACATACTAGGGGGAGAAATATGCAAACAAGAAGGAAAACTTGCTGTATAACTTTCCAAAGAAGCAAAGTTGAAATAGGGTTTATGAATGAGCTAGAGAGGTTGGTCTAAAGGTAATAGAATGTACAGGATATCTATGGTACCAGATAGGAAGAAATTTCAGCTAAGAGGCCCATAAGAGAAACTGTGTTCAAGTGGGCAAGACTATTTCTGATCTTGCAAGAAGCAAATGTTGTCAAAGTAAAAGTAGATTGTAAGAAATATATTAGGAAAACTGTAAACAACAGTTGGAGAGAAAGCAAAGGAGTAGAATCTATACCTGTGAGAGAAAAGAGAAGGTGCATAGGCAGAACCTCGGACTCTGAGAGAATGAGGCAATTCTGAGAGAACTATAAAGATCAATAAAAATGTTTCTGCAAAAAGATTTTTCTTACAGAAGTTTTGCATCTTTCAGGAATGGTACAGCTCTAGCGGTGTCTCCAGTCTCTGGATAGGGCAGCATGGAAAAGAATGACCATTGCCTGAATGCCACTGAAGCATGACTGTACAGAACCTATCAGTTAGCTGGGTCAGTGAGCTGCTTTGGAGGTATTATTCTCAACAGAAGAGCTTAGTGACAAGCCTTCATGACTGCCACAAAAGCTCAGAAGAGAAGAGAAGACATTCACTACTATGTACAATGAAGAGCAATGAGTGACAGTTTCTCAGGCGGCATTAAGGGTCTGTTAAAAAAAAATCATGTTCCTGATTCAGGTGGTTATGCCTTTGCTTGGTTGTGTATAGGTGCTCATATTTAGGTCCACAGCAGAGAGTAAATGATTCAATCAAGATTGAAGGCGCTGCAGTTGAACACAATTAAGCAAGATAGGGACCTGAACTATCTTAAGGATGTAAGCACAGAAGGGAGTAATAATTGACAGAAAGAAAAGCATCGTGGTTTTAAAAAATAAACAAAATCAATAACGACAGAAGATAATTAGTGGACTCACATCAATGCTACAATACAGTACGCTAGTGTGGGTGTGGCTGCGCGCCCTGGTACAGCCACGCCTCTGCCTGCAGAGGTATTCTGACCGGGCATGGCACACGACGACGCTTGGGGTGTGTCTGCGTGATCACCCTCTAAAGAGCCCTAACCACCTGGCAGACACTCTCTTTCTCTGCTCTCTCTATCCTACCCTTCCTCTCCCTCCCTTTCTCTTTCTCTTTTCCCCTCCCCCACCTGCTCCTTCAATAAACTCAACATGGCTCCTTGGCCACGTGTCCGCGTGTTCTTCCATGTGCAAAATACTAACAGATATATATGACATTTAGATTTCAATAAGAGGGTGTCAGAAGAACTTATAACTAGTGATCAGAAGATAGGACATACAGAATTATGCTGAACTGTAATTATTGAACATGCTAAGACCTAGTAAATTATGAACGGAATTAATGGTGAAGGTGGATTAAAAAGCAATTTGATACAGAAGGAGGAGTTCAAGGACAGAGTTTGGGGCCTCACGTGGGTGTTGAAATTAGCAAAAATAAGACAGAAGTATATATTACAGGGACTAATCAAGTGCCCACAGCTAAAAGTCACCTAGAAACTAACGGTCCAAAAACAATAGGTGAAGAGAAGTGTAGTATACAAAGTGAATGAGATTCCTAGCTTGATGAGGTGAGGAAGTATGTAGAGCATCAGTGAGAAACAAGTGGGACCTCCCTCGCCTGCAGCTAGACCCAAGTGGGCTAGGACTTTGATAGAAAGAAGAAACTTAGCCAGGGACACAGCCCTGAGTGGGCGGTGGAGGATAGAACCCTCAAAGCAGATCTAGGTCTGGATCAGGACAGAAAGCTAAACAAAATCTGTCTTCTCTTCTAAGTCTTGAAAATGGATCTTAAATATGCTGTGTCACTGTGGACCTAAAACAGTAGATAATTATTTAAGATACAGTCAGGATAAGTGAATCTATTCTGAGTGATTCATTTTATTTAAGGAACTAGCTACAGGTACTGAAGAGCTGACTCAAAGGTTAAGAGCACTGGTTGCTCTTGCACAGGATCAGGGTTCCATTCCCAGGACCCATTTGGTAGCTCACTATCTATAACTACAGTTCTAGGGGAATCTTTTACCCTCTTCTGGCCTCTGTGGGTACTGCACACATGTGCTGCACATGAGTGCATGCATATATATAATAAAATGAAATAATGTTTAAAGGAAGTAATTACAAAAATACTGGAAAGCCAGTAGTGGTGGCTCGCTCCTTTAATCCCAGCACTTGGAAGGCAGAGGCAGGGGACTTCTGTGAGTTCAAAGTCAGCATGGTCTACAGAGTGAATTTCAGGACAGCCAGGGATACACAGAGAGAAACCTGTCTTAGGGGGAGAAAAAAAGTATTGGAAGAGTTGAGAAGCCTAAATAGACTTAGTGAATAAATTTATACCTTAAGAATAGAAGGACACAGTCCCTGATTTGGTTGGGAAGTTTGGAGGAGGATGTGGCAGTACTAGAATCCAGGGCAAAGCCATCTGGCAGACACTAGAACCAAGATGAAGCAAAGGAAAACCAACTAGATGACTTTTAGATGTTTCACCTGGAACTGAAGCAAAAAGAGAGCCAGGGCTGTTAAGCACAGCAGGAAAGTAGGACTGAACAGCCTGGCTTTTCCTTCTCTGTAGCACTTCAGTGTCCCAATTGACTCAGTCATTGAGGCTGCCAGTCCACATGGAGTTTCAGTTGCACTCAGCCACCTGTAAGGAAGAGGAGGATACCCATCTCTGTGTTTGGAATTCTGGCCTGTTGTGTTACATTTGTTTTGGGTTTTTGGGGTTTTTGTTGTTGTTGTTGTTGTTTTTGTTATTTTTTGTTTTGGTTTGGTTTTTTAAAGAATCTAATCTCTCTTTTAGGTTCTTGGGATGGTAGAAATGTATTTTAATTCCTCAAGCTTTGTGTTTTCTTCTGAATTATGGAATCTCACCTGATAGTAAGGTACAAATTTGATTATGTATATGTGTTATGTTTATGTGAGTATGTGTGCATGTGTGTGTTATGTTATTGTTATGTGAGTATGTGTGCATGTGTGTGTTATGTTATTGTTATGTGAGTATGTATATGTGAGCAGAAACATTTTTTTCCAAACTCATAACTGACTTCTCTCATGGATGAGCTTAAAAATATAACTAGTTTTTAAATACATAATGCTCTGTTATCAGTGATTTTTAAAAAAAACTCCCAAGTTTCATTGACCTTAGTTGTTATCTGCTTGAATAAAGAAAACAGGGAGTGACTCACCATGGGAAAGTGGGAAGTGAGACGTGGGAACAAATTTTCTACAGTAACATTAGAGGGTTGCAGTTTGCTGTGGCTCCTGTTCACTAAACACCGAGCTGTAGAAACATTCAGAGCTTGGTCATTGACCTCCCAAGAGTACAGCTTCTGCTTAGCCTTCTTCAGCTAGCTACCACAGGGACATTCCTGTGCCTCAATATGTGTCCCCTGGATTACCTGGCTGGGTGGAGTACATTACCACAACAACCTGAAATAATTGAACTGTTTTTGGAAAGCACCAAAAATCAGCCGCAGAAAGCAGAGTTCAGCCATTTAGAATATTCAGGAAAGAACTACACACAGGCAAAGCCTATAAATCAGGAAATGTAGGACTAAAAATTAAGGAAGCTTGGTCTTCTGTTATTGACAAATCAAACAATAGTACAAAAAAAAGCTATATTATACTTTCAACACCAAACTAGAAATTTGTTTTAAATTTTTTATCATCATTGTTTTTCCTAAAAAAAAAAAAAATGATTTATACAAAAAAACATTTATACAATGATTGATATCTGCTTGGTTTTTTTCCTCAGTGTTCCATGATATATCCTGTTCTTTCTTAACTTACAGCACTTTGGGTTGCATTACAGATGTGCCATAGCCTGTCCCAACAAAGAAAGTCAACAATACAATAGTTGTGGGCACTAATGGCCATCTCCAGCCCAGGCTCACTTTATCATCCTTGACTACCCTTTCAATTCAAGCAGATTTTTCTTATTTGACTTGCTCAGTATTTCTCCAGACAGAGTTTCTTGCCCATCTCTACCTGTTTCTAAACAGATTCTTATAATAAAATAAAAATACATAAAGCAGGTTCCCTGAAAACACCACTGTTCTTTATTTTTTCTCTTTTAGCTTATTTTACTAGTCCTGATATATTTAGTCAACATAAAAGTTGAACTTATTTAAGGACTATTATATAAATCAACATTTTTGGATTTCAACTATGAATATAGTAACGTAGTACCTGCTTCCTTTTCTATATGAACATTTTTAATGTCATCTCATTTGTCTATTTTTGCTTGTTTCCCATGGCTTGGAGATGGGGGTGGGCAGAGGTCAACATCAAGTGTCTTTTTCAATCACCTCACGGTCTTTTAGTAGCATCTGGGATGAGGCTAGACTGGCCAGCAACCCTCTTGTCTCTGCTGCCTTGTGGTAGGATTACCATCGAGTACCACTGTGCCAACCTATTCATGTGGCTTCTGAGAATCAAGAGAAGGCCTTTGTGCTTTATATGCTGACTCACCCTTATCCCCAGCTCACCTTCTAGATTGTAACAACAGAAAAGCAAATCCTTGGCCAGTATCACAAAATGTTCCTTCAACATTTTCTTCTTTGAGTTATAGTTTTTGGTTTTGTTTTTCTTTCTTTCACTCATTTCAAATGCATTTTTATAATTGAATAATATGTTTTGTAAGTTTTGCTATCTCTTTGTTTGAATTTGTTCTCATGTAATTGTTGTGGCTACTATAGATAAGGTAGATTTCTTGACTTCCATTTGTCATTCAGCAACATGACTGCTGTTTTGTGTCTTGGTTTTGTATCCTTTAACTTTCCTGAATAAAATTATTAGTTCAAATCACTTTTAATATCTGTGGGATTTTTAAAATCATGCAATGTGCACACAAGGACAAAGTAACATCCTCCTTTTCAATTTGGATGAACTTCTTTTTTTCTGTTGCCTGATTGCAATGTCTAGCACCAACCTCCCATGCTGTTTTAAATAAAAGTACTGAAAGTACACATCTGTTTTTATTGAAAATAATTTTTTCATACCATATATTCTGATTAAGTTTCCCCCCGAAACTCATCCCATATCCTTTCTACTTCACCAGCCATCTACCACAGATTTCTCTCTCTCTTTCTCTTTCTCTTAAAAACAAACAGACAAGTGGAAGAAAAGAAAGGAAGAAATGAGAAAGCATAAAAGATATATACACATTCACATACATGCAAATTTATAAAAACACAAAAATCAGAAACCATAATATATAAGATTTTTAAAAAATACCCAAACAAAGCATTGTAATAATAATTTTTAAAAATATCATTGAGTTAGTTTTGTGTTGGCCATCTACTGCTGAACATAAGGCCTGTACTTAAGTCTGGTTTGTATTTCCAGTGAGTCTTCATTGAACAAAACTAGTTCTTTCTTTGCAAGTGATTGATATTTGGAGATAGCTTTTGGATTTAGGGATAGGTCTCATGCCCCCTTTCCATCTCAGTGATGGGAGCTCATCTGGCTTGGATATGTACAGACTTTGCATGCTGCCAAAGTCTCTGTGAAGAATTCATATGTTCATCAGTCCTGCTGTGTTTAGAGGGACTTGTTTCCTTGGTGTCCTCCATCCCTGATGGTTCTTACAATCTTTCTGCCTCCTCTTCACCAGTTCTCTGTGCCCAGAGGGGGACAGGTGTGATGGAGACATCTCATTTAAAACAGAATATCCAAAGGTCTTTCCCACTGTACACACTGTCCGGTTAGGTCTCTGTATTTGTTCCCATTTCCTGCCAGAAGTAGCCACTCTGATTACGGCTGAGTGAGAATCTCAGCTATTCTGAAATGAATCCCAGCCTGGGGTGGGTTCCTAGGTAGGGAGTGTTTTTATGTACAGGTAGCAAACACACACACACACACACACACAAAAAAAAAAAAAAAAAAAAAAAAAAAAAAAAAAAAAAAAAAAAAAAAAAAAAAAAAAAAAAAAAAAAAAAAAAAAAAAAAAAAAAAAAAAAAAAAAAAAAAAAAAAAAAAAAAAAAAAAAAAAAAAAAAAAAAAAAAAAAAAAAAAAAAAAAAAAAAAAAAACCAAAACCAGAATGGGCTAGAAGCCAGGGCTGAGTAGGTCCACAGCAAAAGCAGGCATCTTTGTCTTGACATAAAATTAAAAAGCTTTCAGCTTTCAAGACCATTGACTTGTTATACTTGCCCTTTTTTATGTTGGGGTATGACCAGGAACAATGGGGGTACAGTCTTCCTACACAAAAGTGATTTTAAAATGTATCATAAAGACATACCAAAGAAAATGGAAAACTCTCCCATGTTCCTGGATAGGTAGGATCAACATAGTAAAAATGGCAATTCTACCAAAGGCAATCTACAGACTCAATGCACTGCCCATCAAAATCCCAACACAATATTTTTTGGACCTTGAAAGAACAATACTCAATTTCATTTGGAATAACAGGAAAGCCAGGATTGCCAAAACAATTTTACTCAACGAAAGAACCTCAGGAGGTATCACCATCCCTGACTTCAAGTTATACTATAGAGCTACAGTAAAAAAAAAAAAAAAAAAAAAAAAAAAAAAAAAAAAAAAAAAAAAAAAAAAAAAAAAAAA
>PVIH01024121.1:0-23445 GCA_004025045.1 Sigmodon hispidus
AAAAAAAAAAAAAAAAAAAAAAAAAAAAAAAAAAAAAAAAAAAAAAAAAAAAAAAGAAAAATTCTTAGAACTAGATGTCTATATGAAAAACCTAGAGAAATCTCACACTAAAGAATTAACAGCTTAGCTGAAACCCTTAGAACAACTAGAAGCAAATTCATCTAGAAGGAGTAGACAGCAGGAAATGATCAAACTTAGATCTGAAATCAACACATATGAAACAAAAAGAACAATACAAAGAATTAATGAATCTAAGAGTTGGTTCTTTGAGAAAGTCAACAACATAGATAAGCCCTTATACAAATAAATCAAAAAGCAGAGAGAGAGTGTCTAAATCAATAAAATCAGAAATAAAAAGAGGAACATAACAACAGACCCCCAGGAAATACAGAGAATTATCAGATCATACTTTGAAAATCTATATTCCAAAAAAATGGAAAACCTAGAAGAAATGGACAGCTTTCTGGTCAGGTACCATTTACTAAAATAAATGAAGATCAGATTAATTCCCTAAACATGTCTATAACCCTTAAGAAAATTGAAGCTGTCATTAAAAACCTCCCCAAAAATAAAAGCCCTGGTCCAGATGGTTTCAGTGCCGAATTCCACCAGACATTCAAAGAAGAATTACTGCCATTACTCCTCAAACTATTTCACACAGTAGAAACTGAAGGAATACTGCCAACTTCCTTTTATGAGGCAACAATTACCCTAATACCCAAGTCACGCAAAGACACAACAAAAAAGGAGAACTACAGACCAATTTCCCTCATGAATATTGATGTAAAAATACTCAACAAAATTTTAGCAAACTATACACAACAATATATAAAAAATATCATCCTCCATGACCAAGTAGGCTTCATCCCAGAAATGCAGGGCTGGTTTAACATACTAAAAACTGTAAATGTTATCCATCATATAAGCAACCTAAAGAAACAAAACCACATGATCATATCCTTAGATGATGAAAAAACTTTGACAAAATCCAACACTCCTTTATGATTAAAGCCATGGAGAGATCAGGAACACAGGGAGAATACCTAAATATAATAAAGGTGATTTACAAGAAGCCGACAGCCATTATGAAACTTAATGGAGAAAAACTCAAAGCAATCCCACTAAAATCAGGAACTAGACAAGGATGTCCTCTCTCCCCTTACCTATTCAATATAGTTCTCGAAGTTTTAGCTAAAGCAATAATAGAATGAAAGGAGATTAAGGGGAAACCAATTGAAAAAGAAGAAGTGAAACTACCTCTATTTGCAGATGATATGATTGTATACATAAGTGACCCACAAAATTCTTCCAAGGAACTGCTACAGCTGATAAACACCTTCAGCAATGTAGCAGGATACAAGATTAACTCAAAGAAATCAGTAGCCCTTCTATACAGCAATGATAGAAGAGCTGAAAAAGAAATAAGGGAAATATTACCCTTCATAATAGCTGTAGATAGTATTAAATACCTTGGAGTAACTATAACCAAAGAAGTAACAGACCTATTTGACAAAAATTTCAAATCATTGAAGAAAGAAACTAAAGAGGATATCAGAAAATGAAAAGCTCTCCCATGTTCCTGTACAGGTAGGATCAACATAGTAAAAATGGCAATTCTACCAAAAGCAATCTATAGATTCAATGCATTACCCTTCAAAATCCCAATACAATGTTTTTTGGACCTTGAAAAAACAACACTCAATTTCTCTTTTTTTTGCTGTATACTTTTTTATTGTTATTATCATTATGAACAAAGAAGTCACACTTTCTATCCCTGTATATCCTTATTCAAGGTCCCTTCCCGCTCCCACCACATCAGGTCATTCTTTCTTCTCCACAACTCCCCATCCCCTCCCTGGGCAGGCAGCAGACAGTCCCATGGTCCCACTGACCCAATATTGCTTAGTTCACTCTCCACTCCTAGCAGATCCAGTTTGTCCCCCCTCCCTCAAGAGTGAATCAGGTGTTCCTCTGGGGAAGTGGGATCCAAGGAGTCAGTCCAGGGTGTTTCTAATCCCAAGCTGTTCAGTGGTTGTGGTTTGCAGTTTAGGCATGCTTGGCTTTTTTCTTATTTGTTTGTTTAGAGACCACTAATGAGTGAGTACATCCCCTGCTTATGTTTCTGAGTTTGTGATACCTCGCTCAAGAGGATATTCTCCAAATCCATCCATTTGCCTGCAAATATTAGGATATAATTTTTTCTTACTGCTGAGTAGTATTCCATTGTGTAGATGTACCACAGTTTGTTAATCCATTCTTCAGTTGAGGGACATCTAGGTTGTTTCCAGGTTCTTCCTATTACAAATAATGTTGCTATGAACATAGTTGAGCTAATACCTTTGGAGTGTGAATGTGCCTCTTTAGGGTATACACCCAGAAGTGGTATTGTTGGATCCTTGGAGAGATTGATTCTCAATTTTCTGAGAAACCGCCATATTGCATTCCAAAGTGACTGAACAAGCTTGCACTCCCATCAACAATGGAGGAGTGTTCCCCTTGCTCCACATCCTCTCCAACATAGGCTGTCATCTGTGCCTTTTATCTTAGCCAATCTAAAGGTGTTAGGTGGTATCTCAAAGTTGTTTTGATTTGCATTTCTCTGATGGCTAAAGATGATGAGCATTTTTTCAGGTGCCTTTCAGCCATTCATAATTCTTCTACTGTGAATTCCCTTTTTAGATCTGTACCCCATTTTTTGATTGGGTTATTCAAGGTTTTGAGCTCTATATTCTTGAGTTCTTTATATATCTTAGAGATCAGTCCTCTATCACTTGTAGGGTTGATGAAAATCTTTTCCCATTCTGTAGGCTGTTGTTTTGTCCTATTGACAGTGTTCTTGGCTTTACAGAAGCTTCTTAGCTTCAGGATATCCCACTTATTGATTGTTGGTTTTAGTGTCTGTGCCACTGGTGTTATATTTAGGAAGCGGTTGCCTGTGCCAATTCATAGAAGTGTATTTCCCACTTTCATTTCTATCAAGTTCAAAGTGGCTGGATTTATGTTAAGGTCTTTGATCCACTTGGATTTGAGTTTTGTGCAGGGTTACAGGCTCGGATCTATTTGCATTTTTCTACACACTTCCATCCAGCTATGCCAACACCATTTGTTAAATATACTATCTTTTTCCATTGAATGTTTTGGGCCTCTTTGTCAAAGATCAGGTGTTCATAGGTTTTTGGGTTAATATCTGGATCCTCAATTCTATTCCATTGATCCACAAGTCTGTTTTTATGCCAGTACCAGGCTGTTTTTATTACTGTAGCTCTATAGTATAACTTGAAGTCACGGATGGTGATACCTCCTGAGGTTCTTTTGTTGAGTAAAATTGTTTTGGCAATACTGGTTTTCCTGTTATTCCAAATGAAATTGAGTATTGTTCTTTCAAGGTCCAAAAAATATGTGTTGGGATTTTGATGGGCAGTGCATTGAACCTGTAGATTGCCTTTGGTAGAATTGCCATTTTTACTATGTTGATCCAACCAATACAGGAACATGGGAGAGCTTTCCATTTTCTGATATCCTCTTCAATTTCTTTCTTCAGTGATTTAAAATTTTTGTCAAATAGGTCTGTTACTTCTTTGGTTATAGTTACTCCAAGGTATTTAATACTATCTACAGCTATTATGAAGGGTAATATTTCCCTTATTTCTTTTTCAGCTCTTCTATCATTGCTGTATAGAAGGGCTACTGATTTCTTTGAGTTAATCTTGTATCCTGCTACATTGCTGAAGGTGTTTATCAGCTGTAGCAGTTCCTTGGAAGAATTTTGTGGGTACTTATGTATACAATCATATCATCTGCAAATAGAGATAGTTTCACTTCTTCTTTTTCAATTGGTTTCCACTTAATCTCCTTTCGTTCTATTATTGCTTTAGCTAAAACTTCGAGAACTATATTGAATAGGTAAGGGGAGAGAGAGCATCCTTGTCTAGTTCCTGATTTTAGTGGGATTGCTTTGAGTTTTTCTCCATTAAGTTTCATAATGGCTGTCGGCTTCTTGTAAATCACCTTTATTATATTTAGGTATTCTCCCTGTGTTCCTGATCTCTCCAGGGCTTTAATCATAAAGGAGTGTTGGATTTTGTCAAAGTTTTTTCATCATCTAAGGATATGATCATGTGGTTTTGTTTCTTTAGGTTGCTTATATGATGGATAACATTTACAGTTTTTAGTATGTTAAACCAACCCTGCATTTCTGGGATGAAGCCTACTTGTTCGTGGTGGATGATATTTTTTATTCATTGTTGTATACTGTTTGCCAAAATTTTGGTGAGGATTTTCGCATCAATATTCATGAGGGAAATTGGTCTGTAGTTCTCCCTCTTTTTGTGTCTTTGAGTGGCTTGGGTATTAGGGTAATTGTGGCCTCATAAAAGGAAGTTGGCAATATTCCTTCAGTTTCTACTGTGTGAAATAGTTTGAGGAGTAATGGCAGTAATTCTTCTTTGAATGTCTTGTAGAATTCAGCACTGAAACCATCTGGACCAGGGCTTTTATTTTTGGGGAGGTTTTTAATAACAGCTTCAATTTCCTTAAGGGTTATAGGCCTGTTTAGGTAATTAATCTGATCTTCATTTATTTTAGTAAATGGTACCTGTCCAGAAAGCTGTCCATTTCTTCCAGGTTTTCCATTTTGGGGAATACAGATTTTCAAAGTATGATCTGATAATTCTCTGTATTTCCTGGGAGTCTGTTGTTCTGTCCCCCTTTTCATTGCTGATTTTGTTGATTTGAATACTCTCTACTTTTTGATTCGTTTGGCTAAGGACTTATCTATCTTGTTTACTTTCTCAAAGAACCTACTCTTAGATTAATTGATTCTTTCTATTGTTCTTTTTGTTTCAATTGTATTGATTTCAGCTCTAAGTATGATTATTTCCTGCCATCTACTCCGTCTAGGTGAGTTTGCTTCTAATTGTTGTAAGGCTGTCAGCTGAGCTGTTAGGTCTCTAGTGTGGGATTTCTCTAGGTTTTACATGTAGGCATCTAGTGTTATGAATTTTCCTTTTACGACTGCTTTCATTTTGTCCCACAAGTTTGGATACATTGTGGATCCATTTTCATTAAATTCTAGGAAGACTTTGATTTCTTTCTTAATTTCTTCCTTGACCCAGAGATGGTTCAGCTGAGTGATGTTTAGTTTCCTTGAGTTGGTAGGCTCTCTTTGATTTTTGATGTTGTTGAACTCTAATTTTAGGCCCTTGTGGTCCAATATGTTACAAAGGATTACTTCTATTTTTTTGTATCTGTTGATATTTGCTTTATGACCAATTATGTGGTCAATTTTGGAGAACATTCCATGAGGAGCTGAGAAATATGTATATTCCTTTGCCTTTGGGTGGAAGGTTCTGTAGATATCTATGACATCCATTCGCATCATAACCTCATTTAGACTACTTATTTCTCTGTTGAGGCTCTGTCTGATTGATCTATCCAGGGTTGAAAGTGGGGTATTGAAGTCTCCCACTATTAGGGTGTAAGAATTGATGTGGGATTCGAGCTTTAGCAGTGTTTCTTTTACATATGTAGGTGCCCTTATATTAGGGGCATAAATATTTAAGATTGAAATCTCCTCTTGACCAATTTTTCTTGTGATGAATAAGTAATGACCATCTTGTTCCCTTTTAGTTGCTTTTAGCTTAAAGTCTACTTTGTTAGATATTAGGATTGCAACCCCTGCTTGTTTCTTAGGACCATTTCCCTAGAAAATCTTTTCCCAGCCCTTTATTTTAAGCCTGTGTCTGTCCTTGCGGTTGAGGTGTGTTTCTTATAGGCAACAGAAGGATGGCTTCTGTTGTTGTATCCATCTTGTTATGGTGTGACATTTTATAGGAGAGTTGAGTCCATTGATATTAAGGGAAATTAGTGACCATTGATATTTCCTGTCATTTTTTGGTGGTAACTTGTTTGAATTTCCTTTCTCTGGAGTATTCTTCTGTGGACTTATTGATTGTTTGTGTTTTCCTGGGTGTATCTGGGGTCCTTAGGTTGGAGTTTTCTCTCTAATACTCTCTGTAGTGCTGGATTGGTAGATAGATATTCTTTCAGTCTGACTTTGTCCTGAAATACCTTGTTTACTCCATCTATGGTGATTGATAATTTTGCAGGGTATAGTATTCTAGTTTGGCAGCCATGCTTTTTTAGCATCTGTATAACTTCTGACCAAGCCCTTCTAGCTTTCATTGTTTCCATTGAATAGTCAGTTGTTATTCCAATGGGTCTGCCTTTCAAAGTAAGTTGGCCCTTTTCTTTTGCAGCTCTTAAAATTTTTTCTATGTTTTGTGGTTTAATTATTATGTGGCACACTAACTTTTTTGGGGGTCATATCTATTTGGTGTTTTGTAAGCTTCTTGTATCTTTGTAGGCATTTCCTTGATAAGTTAGGAAAGTTTTCTTCTATGATTTTATTGAATACATTATTTATGCCTTGGATCTCTTATTCTTCTCCTTCTTCTATTCCTATTATTCTCAAGTTAGGTCTTTTCATGGTGTCTCATATTTCCTGCATATTTTGTGCTATGGCTTTTTTGGTTTTAACATTGTCTTTGACTGATATATCTATTTGAGCTACTGAGTCTTCCACTTCAGAGATTCTATCTTCCATCTCTTGAACTCTGTTTGTTATACTTGTATCTGTGGTTCCAGCTTTTTTCTTCAGATTTTCTCTCTCCATCTTTGCCTCATTTTGTGCCTTTTTTATTGCTTCTATTTCAGCTTTTATTTCCTGGCATGTTTTTTTCATAGATTTGTTCATCTCTTCCAATTTTTTGTTTGTATTTTCTTCTATTTCTTTAAGGCTATTTTTCATGTCTTCTTTGAGAGCTTCGATGATCATCATAAAGGAATTTTTGGTGCTGCTTCCTTCTGTTTCCTCTTCATTGCTCAGTTCAGGACTTGTAGTTGTAGGATCACCACTTTCTTCTGGAGTTACCTTGTTGTTCTTTATCTTATTATGTAAATTTTTGCACTGGCATCTGACCATGGCTTCAGTGGCTCACAATTAGGTAGCTCCTGGTCAGTTGTGGCATTTGGGCTTGTGTGCCTCCTGTCACCTCTGAGGAAAAGGTCTGCTCAATCTTTACCTCTGCTCTGGGCAGGGGACTGAATTTCAAGTCTTCAATCTTTCTCTGTTTGACCAGTTGGGGGCGGGATGGAGGCCATTCAAATTTCCTCAGCAGTAGCTGTGAGGGGGGGGCGTGGCAGTCAGAGCTTATCTTCGTCTGCTACAGAGTGCATGGGTGCATGCTCTGCAGACAGCACCCGGTCCTAGAACAGAACCGTAACGGAAGGGAGCTCAACTCTCCCTGGCAGGAATTCAGGCGCTTGGGCCTGCTGAACCCTCCTCACCTCTGGATGAGGTCTGAGTCTGTCCTTCAGGGTTCCCAGTCCTTATCCGATTGCTCAGTTGGAGGTTGGTAGCTGTGCAAATTTCCTCAGCAGCAGCTGGGGGAACTGTGGCAGTCAGAACTTATCTCCCTCTGCTACAGAGTGTGTGGGTGCACGCTCTGCAGAGAGGACCTGGTCCCAGTTGTGGAATATTTCTTTTCTATCTAAAGTATCCTACAAGTAGAAGAAAACAGTGTAAGCAGCTATTGGGTTAAATACTCTGGTACAAAGCAATTTAGGGGAGAAACGCTTATTTTACTCAAAATTCTAGGTAACAGTCCATCTATGCAGAGAAGTGAAGACAGAAGGAACTTGAAAGAGCTGATTACCTCACATCCACAGGCAAGAGCAGAGAGAAATAAATGCAAACATGTATAAAACTGGGCTCATCTTCATTCTAAAATAGTCCAGGATCAAAATCCAGGGAATAGTGCTACCCAGAGTCCACTGCATCTTCTCCTGTTATTCAATGCAATGAGGACCATTCACCACAGACATACATACACACAGGCCAACCTGACTGAGACAACTGTGTGTTGATACTCTCTTCCCAGGTGACTCTAGCCTTTAGCAAGTTGACATAAAACAAAGCATCACTGATGAAGGAAATCATGACAGTAACATGTAAAATATGATAAAAAAAAAAAACTTAAGAGACAATGTAGAGAGACTTCGTCAGAAGAGGAAGCAAAAGAGAAATAATGTGCCAAGAGGAGAAACAACTGAATGCTTTTCAAACAGGGAATAAAATTTTGTCATTTATTTTCTCACAGTGAAAGTAAGTGAGGACCTCAAAGTCAGAGATCTGTCTGCCTCTGCCTCTTGAGTGGTGTCATTAAAAGCATGTGCCACCACTACCCAGCTTTTGAATCATTTTAAATTCAAGGAAAATCAGGGCTACCAGTTATAATATATAATAACCTACAGTATTTGCCATGTGTCATATGAGAAATAAAAATTGAGAAATATTTAAGCACTTTAAAGAAGGAATACTCTCATTAAATATTAATGTAACTATGACTTAAGAAAATAAAGAAATTTAGAAAAATGTTTTACTTTTTCCGAGTTTCTTCAGCATGTGGTGTGCTGAGAACTACTATACTCTCAAATGTACTTCAGCACTCACTGTCTTATTATATTTCCTATTATATGAAGAAAATGGAGCTTCACACAAAAAGGTTCTGGTATAGAAAGCCTTGATAGTATTTTGTTTTACATAGGATTTTATTTAAATACAATGATCTGTTTTCAGTTTCAAGGGATCTTTGGGCTATGTATTCTTTTATGTCCTTTAGAACCATTAGTTGAGTATCACTGAACTACCAAATATTGATACATTTTAATTACAATATAAAAATCACATTTTTAATGCCACCACTTTTCTCAACAATGAAGGTTTTTATTTAACAGCAAATTACTTGGAATCTGTCAAGATCACAGTAGCAGATAAATTTTTTCTAATTATCCAGTTTTCAACAAAAGCTAAATTTTTATCACTGACAACAAAGAAATTCAGGATGGAAATGACAGATTTGCCTAATTGAATTTGGGAAATGCTTGTGAATATACAAGTCTGAGGAGTCATAGTTTGTCTTTCAGTTTTTTCCCTAAAGAAAAAAATGTCATTTAAGCTAAATCATACATATTCTTTTATTCTTTCTTGTGCATGTGCTGTGTGTATGTACAGGCTCCTGAAGAGGCCAGGAGAGGGCACTGGATCCACTGGCATTAGAGTTAAAAATGGCCATAAACCACTTGACATGGGTATTTGGAAAGGAACTCTACATGGGTTTTTTCTTAGGACACCATTGTGGTCTGGAAACTGACAGAAGAGCTTTATGTGGGCTATTCATTATATCATACAGAATAAAATAATGTTCTTATCTATCAGATTTTTAATCATTTGGTTCCTTCTACAAAGACATTTTAAGTAAGTAACACTACCCATTTGGAAGCTGGACTACATGACAAGAAGTAATACAGCAATTAGTACAGCTTGGTGGTGCTGCCTGGAAATTATTATAAAAATAGCTGTGCCCTCTTGAAAGCCACTGACAAGTGTCAGACACATGGAGAGATCCTGCTTCTGCCAAGAGCTACATAACCTTCTCTTCATCTTACATTTCCAGAGAGTAAAAACAACCTAGAAGTAAGATTATCTGTGGCTCTGTAGATGGCACACACACAGGAGGTGAACGGTAGGTAAAGAAACAATTACACTGGCAAGCAATTGGTCTCATGGCTCTATTATATCTGGTAAGTAAATCCTAACACCTACAGAAATATGGTGATATTTTCCTTCATTGGTCACATCCATTGTACTGATTAATTTTAATTATGCTTGGAATTTTAATTTTTCTAATATTATTTACATCCTGACCACAGCTTCCTCTTCACCTTCCCCCTTCTTTTCACTTCTGCCCCCCCCCCCCGCATCTACTCTTCCTCCTCTGTTTCTCTTCAGAAAAAGGCAGGTCTCCCATCAACATCAGTCAGCCAAGGTGTATCAAGTCGCAGTGAGACTAGGCACCTGCTCTCCTGTTAAGGCTGGACAAGGCAACTCAGTATGAGGAATAGGGTCCCGCAAGCCAGCAAAAGATTCACAAGCATCCCTTGCTCCCACTGTTTGGAATCCCACAAAATGACCAAGCTATACAACTGCAATATATATGTAGAGGGCTTATGTCAGTCCCGTGCAGGCTCCCTGGTTGTTAGTTCAGTCTCTCCAAGCCCCTATGAGCCCATAGGTTAGTAGATTCTGTGCTTTTTCTTGTGGTGTCCCTAGCACCTCCAGTTTCTATAATCTTTCCTCCTGTTTTTCCACAGGTTTCACATAGCTATGACTAGTATTTGGCTGTGAGTCTGCATCTGTTTCCATCAGCTACTATATGAAGTCCCTCTGACGTTGGTTGGGCTAGGCACCAATCTATGAGGACAGCAGAATATTATTAGGCATCATTACATTGACTTTTTTCTTTTGGCTTGTCATGTTTGGTTCTGTCCTAAGTCTCCAAGATATCCAGTCTCTAATGTGCATGAATTTTTTTATTATATATCAGAAGATGTTCCTAAGAACTTGAAGAGAAACTGAGCCATGCCTTTAATCCCAGCGCTCGGGAGGCAGAGGCAGGGGGATCTCTAAGTTCAAGGCCAGTTTGGTCTACAGAGCAAGTTCCAGGACAGCCAGAGCTACACAGAAAACTCCTGTCTCAAAAAAAAATAATAATAACAATAACAATTTAAATGGAATATAAGTCTCTCTGTGCTGGCAGATGATTTTAAAGACTCAATGTAGCAAGCATAGACTAATGACGTGGACTCTGAACCATGGAGAAGTCTCACTGGAAGCTTGTAAGGGGGTAAAAAGCAGTCGCTTTTTCTCACAAATTCTTCCTAGAACATATTAGAAATTGTTTATCTCACTAGAAGCTTGTAGGTAGATAAAAAAGTCTCTCTCAAATTCTGTCCTGAAGAATATATTAGAAATTGCTTACACTAAACATAGCTCTAATATAAAATAGAAAAAAATGCTTATTTTTTGATTCTATAATTTTTCTATTCTATAAATCATCTTTAGTATTTTTACTGCATTTTTGGTGGTGGTGGATGCGTGTGTATCTGTCTGTCTGTATGTGTGTGTGTGTGTATTTCTCTGTGTGTGTGTGTGTATCTGTGTGTGTGTGTGTGCTGTCAATTAAGTCCTAAAAAATTCTTCATAATTAGGTTTATTTTTTAATTTCTCAGTAGGTAATAAAAATTAATTACATCCCTAATGGTTTTAAGAAGTATTTATTTTAAATGAGGTTCTAATATTAGAGCTATAATTATGAAAATAGGATTAAGCTGGGCAGTGGTGGTGCAAGCCTTTAATCCCAGCACTCCAGAGGCACAGACAAGTGGATCTCTATGAGTTCAAGGCCAGCTGGTCTACAGAGCCAAGGCTACACAGAGAAATGCTTTCTCAAAAAAAGGAAGAAGAAAGAAAAAAAAGAATTAAAGTTAAACAAGATATTCACAATAAATTTTCCTCATATTTGCAAAAAGTATTATTTGCCTTGGATACAGCATCACTAATATTAAAAACCTTATATATTGATTTTTTTTGTCTGAATATTTCTTTTTTTCTTTTTATAATAATAATTATTATTATTATTATTATTATTATGAACAAAGAAGTCACGCTTTCTATCCCTGTATATCATTATTCAAGGTCCCTTGCCCCTCCCGCCACATCAGATCATTTTTTCTTCTCCATAACTCCCCATCCTCTCCCAGGGGAGGCAGCAGACAGTCCCATGGTCCCACTGACCCAGTATTGCTTAGTTCAGCCTCCACTCCTGGTAGATCCAGTTTGTCCCCCATCCCTCAAGAGTGAGTCAGGTAAAAGCAATAAATACATCTCACTTTCTAATAATCCAGATCAGAAATAAATATTATGGAGAAAGTACCTTACATGAAGGTTTAGTATAAATATTGTTAGGAATTACTAGCATACATAAAAACTTAGGACCTGATTTCATTTGGAAATGCTACTGTTACAAATATTATTGTATAATTCCCAAGACCCCAATTATGCCTTTCCAGCATAATCTTGTGGAAGCAAGAGCTCTGTCTGTCCAAATTAAGGAAGTTCTTTAAGGGTGAAGAAATTTGAACATTTCCAAGCATCAAGATTCTACTTACAAAAATTATTTAAAATTGCTTTTTGAATAGAAATAGAATAGGTTGATATGTGCATAAGATTCAATTTATAATTACAAATTTACGTTAACAACATGAACTTGAACTAATCATTGTGCTTCCATGGTCTTTAGTTTTTGTATTGTGCGGCGAGCCACTTCTGGCCTGCAGAATGACAAGTCGCCACACGCACGATTCTTCTCGGATCACACTTTATTGGAGTAGAGCTCAGTTGAAAATGGTGGAGAGAAGAGACCGAGCCTGAGATGCAGCTTATTTATATAGGGAAGCCGGGACACGTGATTGGTCCAAAGTAATACCTCATTACCATATAGCAGGTGATTGGTCCAATGTAATACTCATTAGCATATGGCTGGTGATTGGTCCAAAATAATGGCTCATTAGCATATTTGGGGATCACATCAGATAGGTCATTTCTCGATGCCTAATTAGCATAAGTACATCGGATTGGTCACTACTCGATGCCTAATTAGCATAAGCGGCAATAGAATGTTCCAGCAAGTTGTGCAAAGGCCAACCGCGCCCTACAGTATTGAATTTTTAAAAAAGGATATGAGTTGTACTTTGTGGTTATAGGTAGAAAACGCTATGAAATAATGAAGCTACATCCCTAGAACCTTCTTCTCTAAAGATAAGACAATGATGCTAAGACAACTTAAAAGGGATACAACCCAAGTGTAGTGGTACAAGCCTTTAATCCCAGCACATGGGAGGCAGAGGCAGGCAGATCTCTGTCAGTTTAAGACAAGCCTGGACTATATAGTACGTTCCAGGACATCTAGAGCTACGTAGAAAAATCCTATCTCAAAAAGACAAACAAAAAGTGAAACTGTGACAGCAACTAAAGAAAAAACAAACTGGACTACAAGATCTGATGTAGTGGGTTTGTTTATTTGTTTGTTGCTTTTATCAGCACAAATTTAACTTAAGGCCACAGCAGGGAGCATGGCACCAGGCAGGAAGGCATGGTGCTGGAGCAGTAAGTGAGAATTTACATCTGATCCATAAATTGGAGGGAGAGGGAGAAAGATTGGTTTGACACTGGCTTTTAAAACCTCAAAGCCCAATGACACACCTCCAACAAGAACACTCCTTATAATCCTTCCAAAACCTGTTTCAGCACCAAGGAAACAAACAGTCAAATATGTCCACATATGGAGACTGTCTTAGTTTTATTGCTGTAAAGAGACACCATGGCAACTCTTTAGAGGATAACATTTCACTGGAGCTGACTTATAGGTTCAGAGGTTTAGTCCTTTATCATCATGGCAGGAAGCATGATAGCATTCAGGCAGACATAGTACTGGAGAGAGTAGTACATCCAGATCTGCAGGCAGCAGGAACAGACACTCTGCCTGGCTTGTGCTTCTGAAATCTCAAAGTTTACCCAAAGATACACTTTCTCCAACAAGACTACACCTACTCTAACAATGAAACACTCCCTGGTATTCAAGCACTCAGATCTACTCAAACCAACACAGGAACCATTTCATTAAAACCACCATAATAGATATTATTGCATTTTTATTTCATTATCTTTTTTCAAATTTAATTTTATTATGTTAAGAACACTTCATGTCTAGAACATAGCTAAATGATACAGTGCTTCACTTCTGCATTGATGGCCTCTTGAAGGAGTGTGGGTGAGGAAGGTATCATTTTGTTTAAGGGGCTAGCCACAGGGAGTTTAATTATGCTCCCGTAACTAAATGAGCAGCATGAATGGGCTTTTTTGTAAATAGGGAGATCATAAGTATGGGTATGAATCTTAGAGGACTGATAACTGAGGTTGATGGGGTGAATGATGTAAAATCACCAAATAATAAAAAAAGTCTACAAAAATTAAAAAAAGAACACTTCATGTAATATCTCTCAAGCTAACAATTTTCAAAGATCTCTATATTACAGGAACTGATGACTCTTAAGGATTTTGACCTACCCGTTTGGAATCTTTTTCCTCCCCAGTTGAGAGCTCTGGTTATTCAGAAATACAAGGCTGTAACTCAATTACAAATGAAGCAGAGGTGGGGACCACTGGTAGAACCTTTATACAGACTTGTACATTTTCATAATACAGTTTTATAAACCTCGTATGTAACTTTTTACCTATAACTTTTATTACATTGTAAAATAAATGTAACTTTTATGCACGGAAGGGACATTCTTAACAAAATGCCCAGGGAAACTCATTTTGTGACACAAGCACTATAGTCACACTTCTCATAAAACCTTCCTGTATCTTCCAAACTCATTTCAGGCAAAGTGTAAGCCCTCACAATGGCCTAAGTCCTACACAAGCTGCTAAATCTCTTTGCCCAATAACTAAAGACCACTGCACCATCCACACAGGTACCCATCAGGCCAGGATTTATTCCTGCACACCTTTCCTGTAAAGCCATAATGCTTGAATAAAATTTGTGTTGCATTTTTGAGGAGATCCAGTTGTATTTTGAATTATAAAAGTTCTATTCTCTATTCTTACAAAATGTTTTAAATTTCAAATTCAATAGTATTCTTTTATACTTCTGAAAATAATACACATGGAGATAAAAGTTTTCATAATTGTGCATAAAGAAAGCTAATCTATATTCACATTGCTACAGCAGCACAGGTTTGATTACAATTTGCCATATTTAAGTATGTCTCTAAGTAGATTATATAATCTAAATTTTTTGCACACTATTTCTGAATTTCTCTTCATGCATCCATGGACAGACTCTCTAGTGCAAGCCAGAAAGCTGAATTGCTTTGTGACTGGAACAAATGAGAAAGAAAACGTGTGATCCATGTGCATTTGAGTAAGATACCACAATGCCTATAATTCTCTGCCAGACTTAGATTAACCATTGATTTGATGCACCAAATGGACCATTTCTTGTAAATGGATTTTTTTCTATTTAGTGTTTAGTAAGCTCCTCATCAATGAGCTAACTCGCTGGCTGAGTAAAAGTCCTCTGAGACAATGACAGTCTGAAGGATTATTTGCTCGCCAGTGATTTTACAGCCCTCTGCCTTCTGACAACTTGATTTTAAAATATTTTCCCAAAAATAGTATATTACTAAATAACCTAAATACTTAAGCATTTGTACTTTTCGAGTCTTAATTCTTAGAAAGAAATGAAAGTTCTAGTAAATTTTGTTTTATCTTATAGAAAACAGATTATTTTCTCACATAATATATCCTGATTGTGATTTTTTTCCCTCTACTCCTCCCGGTTTCTCCCCACATCTCCTTCTATCCATAGCCACACCATTTGTGTCTCTCATTAGAAAAAAACAGGCTTTTAGGAGATGATATTAAAAAAATATCAAAGTAAAATATGATAAAATAAAACAAGAATCACATCCAAATTTAATAAGGCAAAAACCAACAAGAGAAAAATAACCCAAGAGAAAGCACAATAATGAGAGACCCACACACAAAAACACTAAACTAGAAGCCATACCATAAATTCAGAGACCTGGTTCATACCCATGCATGCCCTGTCCATTCTGCTTCAGTCTCTGTGAGTTTATATGAGTTCTGCTCATGTTGATTGACTCAGAGGACCTTGCTTTCTTGATGTCTTCCATCCCCTCTGGCTCTTACACCTGTGGTGGGATTCAGGAGTTATTGAGGGAGATCCAGAGGCACAACCTTGGGGTCTCAGGACCCTGGATGGGTTGAGGACCTAGGACATGCTGCCCTTTCCTGAAACCCCAAGTCTATGCCTCTAAGTCTTCCTCAATAACTCCTGAATTTCACCACATACACCCTTTCTGCCCCCTCTTCCATGGGGTTACCTGAGGGAAGGGATTTGATGGAAACATCCCATTTAGGGTCAACTCTCTGCATGTTGAGTTCTCAGTCTCTATATTTGTTTCCATCTACTGTGAGAAGATACTTCTCTGATAACAGTTGAACAATGGCACTGGTTTATGAGTATATCATAATATTAGGAGTCATTTTATAACTACTTTTTGTTTGTTTTTTAACACCAGTACTGTAACACTTAGGTCTCTGAGCTACCTAGTTTCCAGTTCTTGGTCACCAAGCAATGTTGGTATAAGTTCCCTCTCCTGGACTGGGCCTTGAGTCAAATTAAATGTTGGTTGGTTACTTCCATTAGCTTTGTGCCCACATTATCTTAGCATATCTTGCAGGCAGGACACCATTGTATTGGTTGGATTGGTGTTTTTCTTCTTTTGGTGGTATGCAGAGCACCTTCCTGTACTGAAGACATGAGAATGTAGGTAAGAAGGCACCAGCTTGGCTTCTCCATATTCAGTGAATTGTGTAGGTATTGTCTTCAGACACAGGGCCTTGATGGCAATTTATGAAGAGCAATCTATTGACTTGGAAACAGAATGGGTTATTTGGAGATTACCATGCGACCCCTTTGGCCAACAACTCAATTAGGTATAACCTAATCCCAGTACTGAAAGCTTCATTTGGTGACAAGTGGTGGCCAGAGGCATAACCTTGGGGTCTCAGGACCCTGGATGGGACATGGCCAGTCCCATCTGCATCTGTTTGGAAAATTTCATAAGATCATCTTCATATATATATATATATATATATATATATATATATATATATGGAAGCTTCCACTGTATTAGGTTTCCATACTACCCCTCAAATGCCATAATTTTAGCTGTCCCTCCTTGTGTTCCCTCCATCAACCCTCTCTCCCCCTTTCTCCATCTGATCCTCCTGTTCCTGCCCCCATCCATTCATAATTATCTATTCTTTTTGCTTTACTTTTTTTACTATTTTTATTAATTAAATCTATTTTACATCCCAACCACAGTTTCCCCTCCCTCTTCTCCTCCTATTTCCTCACCTCCACCTCCACTCATCCTTCATCCTCTCTTCCTCCGTTTTTGTTCAGAAAAGGGCAGGCCTCCCATGGGTATCAACAGAGCATAGCCTATCAAGTTGCAGTAGTACTAAGTTCTCCAACCCCTCTGCCTTGTATTGAGGCTGAGTGAGGCAACCCAGTATAAGAACTACCCTAACCCTAACCCTAACCCTAACCCTAACCCCATTTTTTGATTGGTTTATTCAAGGTTTTGGGCTCTAGATTCTTGAGCTCTTTATATATCTTAGAGATCAGTCCTCTATCACTTGTAGGGTTGGTGAAAATCTTTTCCCATTCTGTAGGCTTAGCCAGCTTTTCTTAACTTAAATTATCCCATCTACCTTTTGCCTCTGGGCTTTTATCTTTCTCTATTCTGTATACCTTTATGTACTTCTTACTGTGTGGCTTGCTGTATAGCTGAGTGACTGGTCACAGCCTCTCCTCTTTTCTCATTCCTCAATCTATCTCTCCCCAGATTTCTTTTCCTATTTTTTCTCTCTGTCATCCCTGCCTATCCTTTAACCTGCCTTGAACAAATGTAACACATCTTAAAATAATATTCTATTTACAGACCAATTTCCCTCATGAATATTGATGCGAAAATTCTCAGCAAAATTTTGGCAAACCGTATACAACAATGTATAAAAAAAAATAATCCACCACGACGAAGTAGGCTTCATCCCAGAAATGCAGGGATGGTTCTACATACAAAAAACTGTAAATGTCATCCATCATATAAACAAACTAAAGGAACAAAACCACATGATCATATCCTTAGATGCTGAAAAAGCCTTTGACAAAATCCAACACTCCTTTATGATTAAAGCCCTGGAGAGATCAGGAATACAGGGAGAATACCTAAATATAATAATGACGATTTACAAGAATCCGACAGCCAACATCAAACTTAATGGAGAAAAACTCAAAGCAATCCCACTAAAATCAAGAACTGGACAAGAATGTTCTCTCTCCCCTTATCTATTCAATATAGTTCTCAAAGTTTTAGCTAAAGCAATAAGGGAACGAAAGGAGATTAAGGGGATACAAACTGGAAAAGAAGAAGTGAAACTATCTCTATTTATTTGCATATGATATGATTGTATACATAAGTGACCCACAAAATTCTGCCAGGGAACTCCTACAGCTGATAAACACCTTCAGCAAGGTAGCAGGGTACAAGATTAACTCAAAGAAATCAGTAGCCCTTCTGTACTCTAAAAATAAAAGAGCCGAAAAAGAAATAAAGGAAACATCACCCTTTATAATAGCTGCAAATAGTATTAAATACCTTGGAGTAACTATAACCAAAGAAGTAACATATCTATTTGACAAAAATTTTAAATCACCGACGAAAGAAATTGAAGAGGATATCAGAAAATGGAAAGCTCTCCTATGTTCCTGGATAGGTAGGATCAACATAGTAAAAATGGTAATTCTACCAAAAGCAATCTACAAATTCAACGCACTGTCCATCAAAATCCCAACACAATTTTTACAGACCTTGAAATAACAATATTAAATTTCATTTGGAATAACAGGAAAGCCAGGATTGCCAAAACACTTTGCTCATCAAAAGAACCTCAGGAGGCATCACCATCCCTGACTTCAAGTTATACTATTGAACTACATACAGTATTAAAGACAGCCTGGTACTGGAATAAAAACAGACTTGTGGATCAAGGGAATCAAACTGAAGATCCTGACATTAACCCAAAAATCTATGAACACCTGATCTTTGACAAAGAGGCCCAAAATATTCAATGGAAAAAAAAGACAGTATATTTAACAAATGGTGTTGGCATAGCTGGATCGTAGTATGTAGAAAAATGCAAATAGATGTAAGCCTGTCACCCTGCACAAAACTCAAATCCAAGTGGATCAAAGACCTCAACATAAACCCAGCCACTTTGAACTTGATAGAAAAGAAAGTGGGAAATGTATTTCTACGAATTGGCACAGGCCACCACTTCCTAAATATAACATCAGTGGCACAGACACTCAGACCAACAATCAATAAGTGGGATTTCCTGAAGCTAAGAAGCTTCTGAAAAGCCAAGGACACTGTCAATAGGACAAAACCACAGCCTACAGAATGGGAAGATTTTCACCAATCCTACAAGTGATAGAGGACTGATCTCTAAGATATATAAAGAGCTCAAGAATCTAGAGCCCAAAACCTTGAATAAACCAATCAAAAAATGGGGTTCAGATCTAAAAAGGGAATTCTCAGCAGAGGAATTACGAATGGCTGAAAGGCACCTGAAAAAGTGCTCTTCATCTTTAGCCATCAGAGAAATGCAAATCAAAACAACTTTGAGATACCACCTAACACCTGTTGTTAGATTGGCTAAGATAAAAGGCACAGATGACAGCCTATGTTGGAGAGGATGCGGAGCAAGGGAAACACTCCTCCATTGTTGATGGGAGTGTAAGCTTGTTCAGCCACTTTGGAATGCAGTATGGTGGTTTCTCAGAAAATTGAGAATCAATCTCCCCAAGGACCCAGCAATAACACTTCTGGGTGTATACCCTAATGATACACAGTCATACTCCAAAGGCATTAGCTCAACTCTGTTCATAGCAGCATTATTTGTAATAGCAAGAACCTGGAAACAACCTAGATATCCCTCAACTGAAGAATGGATTAACAAACTGTGGTACATCTACACAATGGAGTACTACTCAGCAGTAAGAAAAAATTATATCCTAAAATTTGCACGCAAATGGATGGACTTGGAGAATATTCTCCTGAGCAAGGTATCACAAACTCAGAAAGATAAGCAGGGGATGTACTCACTCATTAGTGGTCTCTAAACAAACAAACAAGAAAAAAGCCAAGCATACCCAAGCTGCAAACCACAACCACTGAACAGCTTGGGATCAGAAACACCCTGGACTGACTTCAGATCCCACTCCACCTAAAGGAACACCTGACTCACTCTTGAGGGAGGGGGACAAAACTGGATCTGCCAGGAGTGGAGACTGAACTAAGCAATATTGGGTCAGTGGGACCATGGGACTGTCTGCTGCCTGCCCAGGGAGGGGATGGGGAGTTGTGGAGAAGAGAGAATGACCTGATGTGGCAGGAGGGGGAAGGGACCTTAAATAATGATATACAGGGATAGAAAGTATGACTTCTTTGTTCATAATAATAATAATAATAATAATAATAAAAAGTATACAGAAAAAATAATATCTACAACAGTGGTCGGTACAGACTATACATGCACCATTGCTAAAAATGTTAACTTGGATCATCCTTGTAGATTCCTATGTTTCCCTTATACCAGGTTTCTACTTCACCCCAAAATGCCACCCTTTTCCAGTAATCTCTTTCAGTTCTTTCCCCCTCCAACCACATCCCAACTTGATCCCCCATCTTTCCGTTTCCACTCACTTGCTCCCGACCCCCCAGTACACCCAGGATGTCTCTTCTTCTATTTCCCCTTCCCTAAGTGATCCATGCATCCTCCTCTTGGGTGCCCCTTGTTACTTACCCTCTCTGGATCTATAGATTATCTGTAGCATAGCTATCCTTTACATCTAGTATTCACTTACAAGTGAATACATACCACATTTGATGTTCTGGGTTCAGGTTACCTAAATCTTTTCTAGTTCTATTCATTTGCATTCAAATTTTCTGTTGTATTTGTTTTTAACAGCTAACTAATACTTTATTGGGTAAATGCACCACATTTCTTTATCCATTCTTTGTTGAGGGACATCTAGGTTGTTTCCAGGTTCTGGCTATTACAAATAAAGCTGCTCTGACCGTAACTGAGCAAGTGCCCTTGTAGTATACATGAGTAACCCAAAAGTGATATATGCCAAAAGTAGCATAGCTGGGTCTTGAGGTAGATCAGTTCCCAATTTTGTGAGAAACCACCACATTGATTTCCAAATAAACTGTACAAGTTTTCACTCACACTAGCAGTGGAGAAGTGCTGCCTTGCTACACATCCTCTCCAGCATAAGCTGTCATTTGTGGTTTTGATCTTAGCTATTCTGACAGGTGTAAGATAAATTTTTTTAATATGTATAAAGTCTCATTTTTTATACATGTATCCCCTTGTGCAAACTCCCTTCCCACTCCCACCCCTCCCAGACACTATCTCTTTTCCTCATCTCCTTATCTCCTCCCCAGCAAGGGCAGGATGTCCCAAGGTCCCAAGGTGGCTTAGTTTAGCATCCACTCCAGGCAGATCCACTTTCCTCATCCCAACATCAAGACTGGGTCAGGTGTTCTTCTGACGGAATGGGCTCCAAGGTGCCAGTCCAAGGTGCTTCAGATCCCAAGCTGTTCAGTGGTTGTGGTCTACAGCTTGGGAATGCTTTGCTTTTTATTTAAAGTCCACTAAGATGAAATTTTAAGTAGTTTTAATTAGCATTTCTGTGATGACTGAGGATGTTGAACATTTTCTTAAGTGTATCTTGGCCATTTCAGATTCTTTGTTGAGAATTCTCTATTTAAATCTTTACTCCATTTATAACTGAATTGTTTATTTGTTGTGTTGGTTTTTTTGTTTTTTGATGTTTAGTTTCTTGAGTTCTTTATGTATTTTGGAGATCATCCCTCTTTGGGATGTGTGACTTGTGAAGATCTTTGCCCATTCTATAGGCCATTGTTTTGTCCAACTGACAGTGTCTTTTGTCTTACACAAGCTTTTCAGTTTCATGAGATCCCATTTCATTGTTGATCTTAGTGTCTGTGCTATTTGGTAGTCTATTGAAGAATTTGCCCCTTGCCAATGTACTTAAAGCTATTTCCCACTTTCTTTTCTATCAGTTTCATTATAACTGAATTTATGTTAAAGTCTTTCATCCACTTGGACTTGAGTTTTGTGCAGGGTCATAGATATGGATCTATTCGCATTGTTCTACATGTAGACATCCAGTTATGCCAACATCATTTATTGAAGATGCTTTCTTTTTTTCATTTTATAATTTTGGCTTCTTTGTCAAAAATCAGATGTTCATAGATGTTGTATTAGGTTTCTGGCAGGGACTTTCCAGCCTAACCCTGAGGTTCTGGCCTGCAGACCCGCAGAGACACACAGACACATTAATTTTATGCTGATTGGCCTAGAACCCAGACATATAGTTTGCTAGCTCTTTACTCTTAAACTAATCCACGATTCTTATCCTGTTTAGCCATGTGGCTCTGTACCTTTTCTTAGAGCAGCATTTCAGCTTCTTTCCTTTCCTCTACTTTTGTCGGCCACTCATCTGGCTCTCTCTGGCATCTCCACCCTGTTCTTCCTGTTCCTAGTCTTTTCTTAGTCTGGTAGCCCTGCCCACACTTTCTGTCTGCCTTCAGCCAGTCAACATTTTTATTAAACTAGTAGGCAGAACAATTATTTACAATGTAATAACATAATCCCACAGCAAACTGGTATGTGTATTTGCTTTCAGTTTGTCTTTAATTTGATTCCATTGATCTTCCTGTCTGTTTTTATGCCAATATCAAGCTGTTTTTATTATTATAGCTCTGTGCAAGCACCTGAAATCAAGAATGGTAATACTTCCAGAGGTTCTCTTATTATACAGAATTGTTTTAGCTATCCTGGGTTTTTGTTTTTTCAGATGAAGTTGAATATTGTTTTTCAAATCTTATAAAAATTGTGTTGAAATTTTGATGGGGATCACATTGAATCTATAGATTGCTTTTAGCAAGATGGTCATTGTTACTATGTTAATTCTGTTTATCTATGAGCATAGGAGATCTTTCTATCTCCTGATATCTCCTCCAATTTCTTTCATCAAAGACTTGAAGTTTGTATCACATAGGTCTTTCACATGCTTGGTTAAAGTTACAGCAAAATATTTTATATTGTTTGGAGCTGTTGGAAAGTGTTGATTCCATGCTTTCTTTCTCAGCTCATTTATTATTTGTATATAGGAGGGCTACTACTAATTTTTTAGTAGTAGCACGATTAGTGAAAAGCAGGACTATTACAACTTAACCTTAAGGTGTAGCCTGTTAGCATAGATCTGGGAAATACTTGCAGCCTCCAGGCACCAGTATTTGAGGCATGACCAGAGTGCCAATTTAAGATCGAGGGTACACATACATAACCCATCTTGTTCAGCAGTGCAGCTCAGCAGCTTTTTTCAGAGCAGCATTTCAGCTTCTTTCCTCTGTGTCTGCTGCCTTCTTCTCATAGTGTCTGTGGCAACTCTTTCTGGAGGCTCTCTGGCATCTGTCTCTGTTCTTCCTGTACTCAGATTTTTCTTAGTCTGGTAGCCCCGCCCATACTTCCTGTCTGCCTTTGGCCTATCAGATTTTTTCTTCTTCTTCTTTATTTTGTATTTATCAAAAAAAAAAACAGTAAAAAGAATTTAAAATGTGGAAGAGTTAACAATAACTATACAGAGGATAAGAATGATAAGCATGGCTTATCAAGGGAAGAAATACAAATAAGATTGCTACACCTATATTTTCTTTGTGTTCATCTTTCCCTCTGAATTTTTTTTTCCATCCCTGTATATCCTTATTCAAGGTCTCTTCCTCCTCCCA
>PVIH01024122.1:0-23440 GCA_004025045.1 Sigmodon hispidus
AACCCTACAAGTGATAGAGGACTGATCTCTAAGATATATAAAGAGCTCAAGAATTTAGATCCCAAAACCTTGAATAACCCTATCAAAAAATGGGGTTCAGATCTAAAAAGGGAATTCTCAGCAGAGGAACTACGAATGGCTGAAAGACACCTGAAAAAGTGCTCTTCATCTTTAGCCATCAGAGAAATGCAAATCAAAAGTTTACACTTTCACCAACAACGGAGGAGTGTTCTCCTTGCTCCACATCCTCTCCAGCATAGGCTACCATCTATGTTTTTAATCTTAGCCATTCTGACAGGTGTAAAGTGGTATCTCAAAGTTGTTTTGATTTGCATTTCTCTGATGGCTAAAGATATTGAGCACTTTTTCAAGTGCCTTTCAGTCATTTGTAATTCTTCTGCTGAGAATTCTCTTTTTAGTTGTGACCCCATCTTTTAATTGGGTTATTAAGGGTTTGGGGCTCTAGTTTCTTGAGTTCTCTATATATTTTAGGAATCAATCCTCTGATACTTGTTGGGTTGGTAAAAATCTTTTCACATTCTGTAGGCTGTCATTTTGTTTTAATGACTGTGTCCTTGGCCTTACAGAAACTTCTCAGTTTCAGGAGGTCCTACTTATTAATTGTTGTTCTTAGTGTCTGTGCTACTGGTACTATATTTAGGAAGTGGTTACCTGTGCCAATGCATTGGAGGGTATTTCTTACTTTTTTTCTATCAAGTCAGTGTATCTGGGTTTATATTGAGGTCTTTGATCCACTTGGATTTGAGTTTTGTGCATGGTGGATAGGCTTGGATATATTTGCATTTTTCTATACACTGCCATGGAGTTATGTCAACACCATTTGTTGAAGTTAATATCTTTCTTCTAGTGGATATTTTTGGTCTCTTTGTCAGGTGTTCATAGGTGTGTAGGTAAATATTAGGATCTTAAATTTGATTCCATTGATCCACAAATCTGTTTTTATGCCAGTACCAAGCTGTTTTTATTATTGTAGCTCTATAGTATAATTTGAAGTCAGGGATGGTGATGCCTCCTGTGGTTCTTTTGTTGAGCAAAATTGTTTTGGCAATCCTGACTTTCCTTTTATTCTAAATGAAATTGAGTATTGTTCTTTCAAGGTCTGTAAAAAATTATGTTGGGATTTTGATGGGAATTGCATTGAATATGTAGATTGCTTTTAGTAGGATTGCCATTTTCACTATGTTGATCCTACCTATCCAGGAACATGGGAGAGCTTTCCATTTTCTCATCAATTTTGTTCTTCAGAGTTTTAAAATGTATGTCAAACAGATCTGATACTTCTTTGGTTATAGTGACATCAAGATATTTAAAGCTATTTGCTGCTATTATAAAAGGTGTTTCTCATTTCTTTTTCAGCCCTTTTATCTTTAGTGCATAGGAAGGTTACTAATTTCTTTGAGTTAATCTTGTATCCTGCTACATTGCTGAAGGTGTTTATCAGCTGTAGAAATTCCCTGGTAGATTTTTGTAGGTCATCTATTTATATAATCATATCATCTGCAAATACAAAAAGCTGATGGCCAACATCAAACTAAATGGAGAAAAACTCAAAGCAATCCAACTAAAATCAGGAACTAGATAAGGCTATCCCTTCTCCCTTTATCTATTTAAAATAGTTCTCAAAGTTTTAGCTAAAGCTATAAGAGAACAAAAGGAGATTAAGAGCATACAAATTGGAAAATAAGACAAATAATGTAACCTTCTTTTACTAACAGAGATATAGTATAATATCAAGAAAATAAATTTGACAGTAGAGGCTCTTCATATAAATATTGTCATCAATGTAGTATATTATTGTTATCAATATATTTTATTATTAAATATCTATAGTATTATTATATGTAATTAATATTAATGGATTTATTAAGAGGCAGATATTTGGCTGCACAAAGATATAAATGAAATTCCCTGCCCCCAAAGATTGTGTTATTTGATCACCACTAATGTAAGCCAGTAAAGCTGGTGAATTACTGTCAGAATCATAAGACACACAGAACTGGCTAGAAATACCCCAGCTCTTATTGAAGAGGGCCCTTTAGCACATTATTTCATTAGTTATTCATAGCTAGGCTCATTCCTGTTAGCACAGAATCCCAGTTGCCCTGGTATAATCTAATGTTTTACTCCCAATTCTTGCTGGCCTTGGATTCACTCTTTGGAAAAACCTGTACAATGCTAATAGCTTTATCTTTAGGATCTAGATTTTTCTCAAGTACAAGGAAAGAAGTTTCTATTTCATGTAATGAATGGTATTATGTAGCAAAACTAAAATCAAGACTAGTAAATTTGAACACTAGAATTTACAACCACAAATGAGCAGAAAGTTTTTATTTTCATCTAAAAAGTAATTATTATAATAAATAATAGAGAAATGCTGTTATTAGAAAGACTATAAACCAGATAGTGATGGTTAATCATGACTATTAACTCAAATGGATTAAGACATGCTAGGATGTTAGAAAATCCCACTACTAGGTGTGTCTTTGGACATTTCCAGTGAGCACTAAATTCTGAGGGGTTTGATCTAATAAGTCATTAAGTTTTTTGAAGAATCACACTTTAAGCAGTCCATAGGAAAGTGATGGAGCAGCGAAAGGTAGAGGTTGATGTAAGGGCATAAATAATTACAATGGTGGTTTTGGTGCCTCTATGATGATCTGGAACCTTTCTATTACAATTGTTTTTGTCCATAACAAAATTCTGGAACTCAGTGGCACCTTCAAAGTTCAGGTTGTGACATGCTCATTATTAGAAGGTCATTTAGTTAATCATTACAACCTTCTTTAAAGGAAAGACTTCAGTTCAGTTCTCACAACAGAGGAGAGAATCCCAAGGTCCCTGAGCAGGTGGAAACAACACCATTCAGACATCTATCTTCTTCTCTGTCCTCTGTCCAGTGCACCAGGAAGATCTTGGAGTTCAATAGAAGGCCATATGTCCATATTTCCAGAAAAGATCAAGAGCGCTGTCAAAAAATGTTTATAGATAACAGAGTTCTTCAGTTTAGTTCTCTGAAAGCGAAACATGATCCCTGAGTTGTCTAGCAAGGAAGGAATCACATAATCCCTTCAATTAATTACTAGGTCATCTGTTAGAGAATTCATATAATAACAATCTTTTGAATTTTTGAATGCAATAAAAAATTAGCAATAATCTTCATTGATGTTTTTTTCCTTTTCATTGCTGCTCAGTATAATATAGGACCAGACATGGTCCAGATCTGGATGAGGAACATACTTCCTATTTGCCAGTAGTCTTTTAACTTAATAAGAATGGCCACTGTGGATATCCCTATGTAGTTGTTACGTTTATATTATTGTGACAAATTATTTGAGAAGAACATACAGAAAGGGATTAGATGTTTTGGATCACAACTTCACTTTCATAGCTCACTGTGGTTGACAAAACTTGACAAAACCATGATGTGGACAGCAAGATGAATAGAGCTGTGAGAGGCAGGCTCTGGAACAATAGAGACACCAAAAGCACCACTCTAGGGGCCTTACACTAGTATATTTAAAATTGGAATCCTTTAGTGTATTAAATAATTAATTATATAAAAATCTGTAGAATCTAATAATCTACAGTGTGCAATTGCAGGAGTGAATGTGTCTGTCTGTCTGTCTGTCTGTCTGTCTGTCTCTCTCTCTCTCTCTCTCTCTCTCTCTCTCTCTCTCTCTCTCTGTGTGTGTGTGTGTGTGTACAGAAATAACCTTGGAAAGTGAATTTTCTAAACATACCTAAAAATGAGAGTTAAGCTCATACCAAAGCAACATAATTTCTTAAAATCTACTGTCATCATGAATAACTGTATGGAAGATGAAGACAGTGATTAGGAGGCAGAGCAGTTGTTCACAATTCTGGAAAAATATACTCATCCTCTTTACCTTTGACTTTGAAGTAGAAACAAAATGTAGATCCTTTCCCCCAGAGGAAACACAAGTGTGACAGTGGACAGTGGCCTGCCATCTGCCAGGCATGCTAGCTTCCTCAAAGACATCACTGTATGATTTATTTGAAGTATCCATTTAAAGACTAAATATTTTGGAAGAATTAAGATTATCTTTAGATTTATATATGTGAAGAAAGAAATAGGGATAGAACTCCAAGAGAAGGATGTAATAAGGGATAAGGAAGAGGGAGAAAGGCCAAGCAAGACAAGTACTACCATTAAAATATTCTATATGAAAACAAATTCTTTATTATAAAGGGTGGAAATGATTTAGGTCATTTTGTTTGTCATAACATTGATCAATTTTAAAAGAAAAAAATCATTACCTACAGTAAAGGAAAGTTGAGATTACCCCCTCTACTCCAGATGGGGTGAGTATTAACATCTACTCCTCTGGACCAGAACTGTGTCAGCAGCTGTCTGCCAGCATGGCCGATGTTAGTGTGAGTAGCAGGAGTGCCTCCTTCAGCAAAGCAGAGATGTTTCTCATCTTTGTTTCTCTTTACAACTATACTTTCTGAGAGCATTCTATAAACTAATGCCATCTACAAAATAGAAGGAAATAATAAAAACAATTGTAAAAACACACTGCAAATGCTTTACATAATGAATACCCCTGGCTAGTCCTCAGTGTGGTTTATAAATTTAATGGTAAGGGACAATTATCAGGCAAAAATGACAATAAACAATTAAGATGCATATGTTGGTTCAAATCCTGACTAGTCCTGCCTCTGATTAGCCATTTGACCTTGGCTATTACACATTAATGGCAGTCTCTGAACTTCACTTTCCATATGTGTAAAATACAGCTAAGCAATGCCTATGTATAAGGCTGCTGTGGAATTCAGATTAGTGAATTCTTTTGTAGATACTTGGTAGAGTCTAGCAGGTCAAAAAGGCCCTAAAGCCACACATTGGTGGGAAATCTCCGCTATTACTAGCCTCGAAAATAAGGACAAAGGAAAGAAAAATACAGCACATAGAGGTGTGAAAGGGAGGGAAGGAAGAAGCAGAAAGGAAGAAGAGGAGGAGGAAGAAGGATAAGAAGAAGAAAAAAAAAGAAGAGGAGGAGGAAGAAGAAGGAGAGTGATGGGGTAGGAGGGAGGGACGGAGGGAGGGACGGAGGGAGGGAGGGAGGGAGGCAAACTCTCAAGAAGGAAATGTCAGAGAAAAATTGCCAAAACAAAATTAGGTTAAGTGAGGAAGCAGCAACAGTACCAAGGGCAAAGGTGACAACACCAGCTCCTAGAACTGGATGTAATGCTGATGTCATGGTCATAGTTAATGTGAGGGCCTGATTCAGTCATGAACTTTTAGGTTGGAATATTACTGCCTATTATCTTCTTTTCTTATACTGTCTGGACACTACTGCAAATATAGTTTTTGTTATTGCTTTAATATTTTAATTAAAAATTAGTGATATTCTTTTATGTATGAATGTTCCTGCCCAACCTATTTTCCTTCTCATCTCTTAAAAAAAACTGAAGTCCTAGAGTTGCACCCTTTCACACTGTTATAAGTTGATTCTTCAGTTTGTGCTTATACAGAGAAAGAAACACCATGCCATTATAAAAGTCTACAATAACATCATGCAATGAGTAGCCTACTATTCCTTTTTATTCTGGATAAACATTTTTAAAATGAGTACATGTAAGGTATATGTAGATTTCATGTTTCACATCTTACTTTAAATTTTGCAGGTTAATTTTGTGATTGTTCCATAATTTTTTCTATATTACTATAGGTAAGTATTTGCTTCTGATATTCCTGTTTTAAGCTATTTTGTCTAATTGTCCTTGGCCATGCCCTTTGTGCATATGTGCCAGAGCTTCCTGCAATGTGGGGATGCTGAGTAGGACCATCTGCACATCTGTAACCTCACCAAGTGATGCCAAGTGACCATCTGAAGAGGTGAAAACAACTCAAGCTTCTGCTAGTAGCAGGTGTGGTGCGTGAGCCTCTCTGTTTTATATCTTTATTCACAGTAGTCATAACAGTCAAGAACTACTCATCAAATGAACAAGAATTTATATACCCTTATGTTTAACATTTTTACCAATTTGTATATTACATGTTTAGGACACTGGGTTTCCTTTCAAGCAAAATGTCTGTTTACATTTGCTGCCAATTTTAATTATTTGCAAAATAATCTGGAGACCATCTCTGAATTTCTTGTGTTTGTCATTTCACTTTGCTCATGATGTTTTTCATAATATAGTTCTTCTACTTTTATTTTATTTTAATGTTCTCATTAATTTTTGGAGAATTTCTGCACTGTGTCTGGACCACATTCATTCCCTTCCCCCAGTTTTTCCCAGAACTTCCACAATCTTTTTACACACTCCATGCCATATTTTCCCATCCTCCCCCTTTTATTTTTAATTTGTGTTATTGGACTTTTTCTGGTCATGAGGCCCACCCTGTGGTCAACACACAATGTTCATAACACTGAAGGAAACTGACTTACCTCTTCCAGCAAACATTGAACAATAATAGCTTCTCTGATGTCTGCAGGTTGTGATATGCCCTTCGTTTTGCTAGCTTCTGTGAATTGTCACCCATGATTGGTTGGCTCTTGGTGATACATATGTCTTTAAGTCCTTTCTACGGTAAGTAACTTCTCAGTCATATTTCTATAAACAACCTCAATAAAACTTGTGGGTTTACCAACTTGGACTTTGGTAGTATCTATACTTGTATTTTATCAACCAGTTTCCTATTTAGAGTGAATTGATGTTTATTCATGTTTTTTCCAGGAATAATGTCAAACAATATCTCCATATTTTTACCAGTTGTGGTTTTCTGTGTTGATCTCCATCTGCTGCAAAAGGAAGCTTATTTAATGACTTATCTGTCGGGATAAGGGCATGTATTTAGACTGCATTTCTGAATTACGCTTGTCTACTAAAGTTGCAGTAATAGGTTTTTCTCTAAGACCCACAACCTTAGTAGTCCAGATATCTGGGTAGTTTTCTGATACTAGGCCTGATTTTCCAACAGATGAGTGGGCCATAAGCCCAATTATACAGTTGTGGGTAACTGCCAATATATGAGTGCCACTATTACACTTGCAGGAGTATCTTGCATGGCTGGTCATCGTGGTCCATGGGCATCACAACTAGGAGGATTATTTGTTGCTTCTCAACTTCAGCAGGTTGCATAGCAGCATGTAGTGTATATGAAATAGTACTTATGGAAGAGGCTTTCTGATATGATACAGCTTGAATCTTCTGAGTTCTGAGTTTGAAGTAAATATTGCAATAAAAACTCACTTTCCAACTTTGGGAGGCAGCCAAGGGCAACAGCAAGAGCCTATATTATTTTGATAGTATCTTGGACTTGTTAACCACTAACTCAAAAAGAGTTTTCTTATGCCTGTTACTGAGGTTTCCATTATCTATCGGGGGAAACATTAACTCAAAAACAATAACTGCATTTAAGGTATGGGTGTATACACATAAGGGCTTTTATGTGTTTTATTAAATTTTAGGTAACTATAAAACGATGTTTCCCACGCACCTTATGTTCTTTATTCCTCTTCCTCCTCTTGTTTTGATCCTCCTTCCCTTCCCAATTAAAACCATTCTCTGCATTTTTCCCATTCTCTATTTCCATCATTTTGTTATTCCCCTTTCCAGAGACTCCATCCTCATTGTTCTTTTTTATCTTCCTAATTTCTATATTTACTCAAGTTTTATACTCATATCTGAATATTTGGAATGAGGAACACCAGATGAAAGAGAACATGTGACACTTGTCTTACTGAGTCTGATCAATCACTCAATGTAATATTAGTTCAATCCATGTAACTGAAAATTTTATTTTTTCATAACCATATAGTATTTCATAATGTATACATAGTACATTTTCACTATCCATTTATTAGTTTAAGGACATTTAAGTTGTTTCTATCTCCTAGTTATTATGACTAGAACTGTACTGAACATGCTGAGTAAATATCAATGAATTAGGATGTCATCTCTCCAAGAAATAGTATAGTAGTATTATGTGGTAAATTTATATTTTTAGGTTTTTTTTTTTTAAAATTCTTATCACTGATTATCAGAATGGCTGCAAAATTTATGATACCACCAACAGTAATTAAGCAGTCCTCTTTTCTCACACCCTTTCCAGCATTAGTTATCAGTTTTGTTGATCTTATCCATTGTGATTGGAGTAAGATATAATCTCAATGTTGTTGTGATTTACTGTCTGCAGGTTCAATACAATACTAATCAAAAGTCTAATCTGATTCTTCACGGAAATAAAAAAATACATCCAAAACTTCCTTTGAAATCATAAAAGACCCAGAACAGCTTAAAAAAAACAATGCTGTAGAGATTGCCAGTCCATATTTCAAGATACATTGTAATAAAAACAGTAAAGTTATGTCATAAAAACAAACTATAGGCCAATGAAACAAAATAGAAGACCCAATCTTAACTAGTATAACTACAGTCACCTGATACTTGAGAAAGATGCCAAAGACATACTCTGAAGACACAATAACATCCTTAATAAATGGTTCTGGGAAAGCTGGATGTCCATATTCAGAGGAAATAAATTAGACCCATATCACCTTACACAAAAACTAACTGTGAAACCTGAAACTCAGAAACTACTAGAATAAAACATAGACATTACCCTAGAAGACACAGTGTGAAAAATAATTTTTTCAGAATAGGATTGTATTTGCCTCGGAAACACTTGACAAATATGACTTCATAAACCTAAAAAGCTTCCACAAAATTAAAGAGACATTCAAGTGAAGGAGACACTCAGAGAGTGGGACAGGGTCTTTGTCAGCTCTGCATCTAACACAGGATTAATATGCAGAATACATGAAAGACTCAAAATACAAAGAGTCAAAAAACCATATTTAAAAATATGGGCTATAGATTTGAACAGTAAGTTCTCAAATGAAGAAATAAAAATGATTCAGAAATATCCGAAAAGTTCACTTTTAAAAGTGCAATTCTTTAATAGTTAAGGAAATATAATTTAAAATACTATATTACTATAGCAACAAAGATATAAGGTCTCCAAAGAAACAGAATGGGGTTTAAGATGATATAAAGAGTTAGTATTTTGGGACATGGTATCACTGCCTACCTTGTTAAAACATAACTCTCTAAATTATGAATAATATAAATAATAATAGCTTAATAACTGTCACAAGCTCCATTATTTCTAGAAGAAAAATAGAAATCATAACTTCCAAATGGTACTGTGTTAGTCAATATGGTGATTTGAATATTAATCACTGGCTGGCAGTGGAAAAATTGTAATGCATACTGATATACACAAATTTTAGGGATAACCTGGAACTGGCAGATGGGCTCAGTTCTTTGAATAGTTAGTAGAGAGCAATAACTCAGGGAGCCCATGATTTTCTTGAGAGGTACTCTTTGAGTGGGAACAAGTTAAGTCCTCAGGAATCCATGATGGTACTGTGGCAAAGTCACCACAGTCCTATAACTAGAGATGTCCAAGAGATATCAGCACTGTAGGGGACAAAGTTATCAAATTTAGGGATCATCCCACTTCTTGGTTTGTAGTTCTGGTTGCTCAGAAGTGCCTTTCCTAGTCATCACCCACTTATAAGCAGTTCACAAAATAAACGGGGTGTGCTTCTGTATGGCCTCACATTTGTGCACCTTACATCATTTCTTCATTAACAGTTGCTGTATTAAGATGTAAGATGTTTTTTTTTGTGAAGAGAGATATTTGTCATCTTTGCTTCCTCTATTTATCCATTGGACAGTGTTCAGTGGCTTGTCAATCAATGATACAGATTGATGATGGCTATCAATTTATAATATAATCATATATAATAGGACAAAATCCTTACCCAAATAGATCAGTGTTCTTAACACTCGTTTTCCTATGTCTGGACCTGCTGCTCTATATTAGGGCCTGAAAATGTTCTCTGAGCCTTCATGGAGGGACACAGTGTGGCAACAAGAAGGGACAAATGTGGTGGAAGAAGCATTGAGGGTCAATGCGTTTGTTTAAAGATCAGTTTGGAAATATGGGCTCAGGTGGTAAACATAGATTGTCATTGAGAGGTCAAGAACCACAGATGGTGTTTGACATCTCCATAAAATGGCAGAGGGAATTAATGTAGAAGATAGATTAGTCCTATATAATTCCTGCCTGTCGTGAGGTCACAAGAAAGTGACAAATCCAGATAACTATACTTTGGGACATTATAGTATTATTTGATCAAAATTCAGTGCTCTAGTTGAAAAGAAATGCTTTAATAAATACATACACTCCTTTTTCTACCCAAAGTCTCACTCTTAGTGCCTAGTGTGCTACAGCTACTTCAATGTGCACATTCATCTTCCCTGCCTAGCTCATATAGTTTTGGGGCTAGTGACCTTATGACTAGTTGCTGACATTGTTACCACTCTTTCATTTTCAACTACAGACTATGAGTGATATGAAAAAGAAGAGAAAACTACATTAAAAGTGAGTTTCACAGGTTGAGATAAAACATCCCAGCTGTTACTTAAGACTTAACTCAATATACATAAGAAAACTTACGAATCACTGCTGAGGTATGTGGAATTGGTGGGTCTGTTGCTTTACAAAGCTAGATGTGGGAGACTGTAAAACAGTCAGATTGTGTCCCAGTGAGATCCAATCAGAAGTGCTGTAGGGATGTTTGAAAGTGCTATCTCTTTGGGAGATGCAATGGTATATCCTTAGGGATGATGCCTGTTCCCCACAGACTTCTCTCCAGTAAGTCACAATTCATGAAGAGGTTTAAACAGTGTGTGATATATGTCATGCATTATGAGGTCATTTATGAGTGGGCTTGCAAAGACTATTACTAGCTATGCACTGAAATATGACCCTGTCCATTGTTTTTACAGGCCAGGTTTTGGATTGCCTTATAAGATTAGTATTTTTATGTTAACTATTTGCAAGTTTATGTAACTGTATGGTGTCATCAGTTAGAGACTCATGCCAGGAATAATTGCAGAGGACAATTTAGGTAATATCACTAGGTATAATTCAGGTCTTCATGACCCAGATGCTTTATTTTCCTTTAAATCTCCAACAGATTATAATATGCAGGTATATATTAAAGCCATATTACAATATAATATAATATATGTCATTTAAGTCTAATGGAGAAGACAAGAGGGCCACAGTGCACCAAATAGGTGTGAAATCTATGTTTCATGCCATGACATACCCACCATAATCTGACCTTCTACCTATTTTCACTCCTGCTTCCTGTCCTGGATCCAGCAGCATCTTACTGTCAGAGCACTTTATGCAAGCAATGCTAGGTCTATGCTCACTCTGTCTTTAGGAATGCTGTGCCTTTTTCCCTTTTCCCTAATTCTGTAAACATGGCTTCCTACTCTTGTAAGCTTCCCCACTTTGCTCATACTGAGTTGCACATTCCTCATCTCTACCTATCAATAATACTCTAAGTAATCTTTATTAGCATGCCACTTGATTGTACTGACCAATTTATGTCTATAATTTTCAAAATTATGGTTCAATTAGGATAAGGTTCGCCTCTGACTTTTGTTCATCAGAGCCTTGCACATGGTGTATAAAATGAGTGGTTAAGGGGTAGAATGAATAAAAAGAGGACTTGAGAACCAAGACAGTTATCATCTGCCATGTTCAAGATTCAGTGTCAAGGGTACTATGTCATTTAATCCTCATAAAATATGTAAAGTTAGCATAATTATCCAAAGCTGTCAAATGGGAGAGATGTGGCTTAGAGAGGAAAAATAGCTTCGGTAGGTCCCATGGTTAATAACTGACAGCAGCTCTATTTGACGCAAAGCTCCTATGGCTTCAGAATTGTGCTGTCTTGATTGTACCATTACCTGCTTCCCTGCCCCCAACCACTCCCCAGAACTATGTCTATGATATCCAGTGTTGTGGAATCTGACCAGGTATATATACAAAAGGTCCTTGTGGGATTGTGTGTGTGTGTGTGTGTGTGTGTGTAAGAGAGGAACGGAGTGGGAAGAGAATTAGCACCATCTCTAGCTATTTTTGTGAGGGGAGGTGCCCATGAAGGAGGCAGTTCACTATTCACCCCCATATGCCCTCAGGGTTATTGCCTCCCAGATTTTTCTAACTTTACTTCCTACAGATAGCATTTACTTTCATAAAACCCACCCGATTCGTTATCTGCTCAATTTTTCCAGATGTTTCACCTCCCACTCCTGTCTTTCTTAATGACTCTAGAGGTTTGATTACAAGCAGGGTAAAAAACTGTTAGATTATTCTTGGCTCTTTTATTTTTCCTCTCTCTCTCTCTCTCTCTCTCTCTCTCTCTCTCTCTCTCTCTCTCTCTCTCTCTCTCCCTCTGTCTCTCTCTCATTTTTCTTCCTTTTTCCTTCCTTCCTTCCTTCTTTCCTTCCTTGCACCTATCCCCAAAGATCTTTATTTTTCTCAAGTTTATTAGTCCTTTAAGAATTATGTACAATGTATTTTCACCATATTTACCCACTTCTCTCACTCCTTGCAGGTCCCTCCACCTTTTCAACACATTCAGGTGTGTCTACTTTTATTGTTTAACCCATTAAGAACAATCTGTGGTGTGCATATATTCTTTAATATATGGAATTCAGTGGAGTGTGGCTAGTCTAACTGGGGACCACAACCTTCAGGAAAACTGACTCTCTTTCCCAGTTGCTATCTATTTCCAATACAACTTAAGGTAGAGTTAGGGATACATGCACACTTCCCTTGTTCAAGCTGAGGTATTGTTTGACAAGAGTCTGCACCTGCCTTATACACACTGTTCTAATTGCTATGAATTTACAAAGCAACTGCCTTGCCTTGCCCAGCGACACTGTTTTCTTGTAGTAACCCACCCCCTCTTTCAATCTTTCTATATACCCTTTCTAGCATGATCCCTGGACCTCAAGAAGAATGATGTTACATAAATGTCTCATTAGGATCGTGCATTCTGCAGTCTAAATCTCTATGTCTTTATCAATTGTAGGTCTCAATGTTATTTACAATCTACTGAAAAAATGAAAGATAAGGGTTGGTGTAACATGACGTTTCTGGCTTAGACTAGCCCCAAGGCCCAGACCAGATGTCCCAAATAGAACACTCACAGTTGCTTGGTCCCAAATAATCACACAGAAGCTTACATTAATTTTGTGCTGTTAGCCTATGGCTCATGCATATTACGTGATAAATCTTAACTCTTAAACTAACACATGATTAGCCAAGTGGCTTAGTAATTTTTCTCAGAGCAGCATTTTTGCCATCTTTGCTCTTTGTCTGATGCCGTCTCTCTCTGGCTCTTCCTCTTTCCAGAATTTTATTGGTCATATAGCCCCTTCCATATTTGCTATCCACCTTTGTGATTAAACCAATAGGAGGAACAAATCTTTAGACTGTACTAGAACATCATTCTACAACAGGCTGGCAGAAACACTAATCTGTGTGTGTAATGATAAGACATTAGGAGTCAGTTATTACTATTTTTTATTTAGCAAAATAGTTATAGCAGGTTTGTTCTTAGACATATGACCTATCTAGTAACAGGTTTTTGTTGGTTATTTTTTGACCCAGTAATGGTGCCAGATTAATGGTACCTTAAATTTAGTCAGAAAGTAGTTGGTTATTCCCAGGATAATAATAATAATGTCCTATTATTGCACATGTGGAAATGTCTTTCCAGATCAGTCACTGTAGCTCACAGGGTTCATAAGTGTTTAAGATTGGTGATCATTTTCTCCTCTAGTAGCACACATAGCACCTTTCTGCACTATAAAAGTTGGCCAGTATAGGTAAAGCCTCTAACTGCGTATCAGTGTGCTCACTTGGTATTTCATGACCTTAGTGCATGTTGTGGTCAGCAGTAAGGTTTTGCCATAAAATTCAAGGGAGTAATCAAAATGTTGGCAATAGCCTCTAATGTTGGAGGAGTCTATGGGAACTTAATTGCCAACAACTTCAAAAGGTGCAATCTATTCTTGGCACTAGCTTTTAATTTGTTATCCTGTAGTCTCTAGTAGGAAGTTGTTGCTCCATTATAGAATAACTTTATTTAAATTCTATTTTGTATATATGCACAATTTTAGGAAGATTCTACATGATTTTTAAAAACGTCTTTCATGCTAATTATCCTTCTTCAGATTTCTTCCCTTACCCTATTCTTCTCCTCTTCTTCTCAATTAGACCTTCCTGTTACATGATTCTCCTCAACCTTTATGCCATTGTTTGCTATCTCCCCTCACTACACCATTATCTCTAGTTTCTTTTCTGAACTCTTGGGGTATTTCAAATAGAGTACATATGTCTTAAGATTCAAGTCTAACATCCAGAAATGAGAGAAAACATGTACTTTTTTTTTTATGATTGTGGGTTACCTCACTTAGTAGAGTGTTTCTAGTTCTATCCACATACCTGTGAATTTCATTTATCCTTAAAATATTTATTAATTTATTGAATTATTTCTTAAATTTATTAAATGATAATTTAATTAAAATTTAATTATATTGTTTCCCCATTCCCCTTATTCCCTTCAAATATCTTTAATATATCTGTGGCTTTCTTTAAAATTCATAGTTTTTTTCTGTACTTATATTGTTTTGTATGTATATAGGTACAAAAATATAAAAGTACAACATGCTGAGTCTGTTTAGTGTTATTAGTATGATTTTAGTACTATCTAATTCTGACCATGCAGAATTAGATAACCTGTTAGGTGGCTTATCCCTGGAGATGACTAATTCTTTCTCTCTTTGACTTTCCTGTAGTTCTTTGTCTAAATGTCTAAAATGTCTTCGATATTTTTCTCCTTCCATAACCTCTCTATTTGCGTTGTCACTATTTTAGTCTTCTTTAGGCAGCCATATTGTTGAGGTATAATATATACAGCTTCTCTTTCTATTCAAGAAAATATAATTTCTCAGCAGAGTTCCTGTTCTCTGGCTTTTGCAGTCTTTCTGTTTCCTCTCCTAAACCTTAGGTTCAAGAGTTGAGTTGTTGATACATCCCTTGTGTATGAGTGACCTACAATCAGTTTTCTGCATTTTAACTAGGTGTAGATATTTTAAATAGTCTACATCTGCTGCAAAAATAAGCTTTCTTGATGTGGGGTAAGAGTTAGACTTATCTGTGAATATAATGATAAGTAGTTAGGGATTACATTAACTTAGTAAAGTGGTAGTAGTCTGTCTTCCTATAAGAATCCTATAGCTCCTAGTAGTTTGTATGTTTCCCAGAACCAGGCATGATTTCCCTTCTGTTGCACAGACCAGAAGTCCAATTAGACAGATGGAGGTCACATCCAAGATAGGAGTGCCACTGCACCTTTGAGTATAATTTGCTCCACATGCCATCATTGTGGTTCATAATCATCACAACTGGATAGGCCTATGTTTCTTCCCTTCCTCTGAAGCCTACATAGTGCCTTATGGTACTATGGAATCAGGTTCTTAGGAAAGGGTCTTTCATGTAAGATTCAGCTTGGATATTTCAGGATCTATGTCAAAGGTGAATGGTGTCTTTAGTACTGGAGATCTTCAAACTCTGGAAAAAACTAAGGACAACAGCAATAGCTTTTATTGCTTTGGGAATATTTTGACTCCTCTGACAAATAACAAGAAAAGAGAATTTTTCATATTTACTATTGGAGTTTTATATAATTTTGTGAGAATAGTGTACAGGTTTTGTGGGGAGCATTGTCAGGTCAAGGGGAATTTAATAATTTAACCTCATTTAATCTCTATTTCCTCCCCCATGTGTGTGTGTGTGTGTGTGTGTGTGTGTGTGTGTGTGTGTGTAATTTTATCTACAGGCTTTTTCAAATATTCCTAGTGTTATTTTCCCCTTCACTCTTTCTCTCCTTATGTATGAGGTCCCTCCCACCTCCCCATCTAAAACCCCCTCATATTTCCCCTTTTGCTTCATTTGTGTCCTGCTAATCTCCTCTCTAGTGATTCTTTTGCCAATCTAGTAGTCCCTTTTTCATTCCCTTGTTTTTACAGATAGAATAGAAGAGTCCCTGACAGCTAAGCAGAGTGTTATATCTTGGATACATAAAGCATTAAAAACAAAATCAAGGAAACCAATGACCCAGTTAAAATATGGGCTATTTATCTGAGCAGATAGTTTTAAAAGAAGAAATAAAAATGGCTAAGGAATATCTAAAAAAATGTCCATTATCCTTAGCAATTAGGGAAATGCAAATTAAAGAAACTTTGACATTTTATCTTACCTTAGTCAGTGCAGAGAATTCTGCCAAAGCTAAAAATATTTCTATCTTCTGACCTTGCTATATTAATCCTTGATCTATGTACAAGAGATGTGTTCTACCCTACAGATACTTGCCCAGCCATGTTTATTGCTTTTGTTTTTACAATACATTGGAAATTGAAACAAATGTAATATCCTTCAATTGAATAAAGAAGAATGAAAATGTGGTAGATATGCGTGATGAATACTGTTAGCTATAAAGAAAAATGAAATCATTAGATTTACTGTTAAATGGGTTAAATTAGAAAACACTCTATTGAATGAGTTAACCCAGGTGCAAAAATACAAATTCTACATGTTTTGTCTCATCTATTGTTCTTAGCCCCAAATCCTCAGGAGGGAATATGTAACACAGAAAGTTTTTTAATGGTTGATTAATAGTCAGCTGTGTAAACATACCATATTGTCATTATCTACTCATCAGTTGATGGACATCTAGGTTGTTTCCAAAGTTTAATGTTAAATCTTTACCAATGGACCAATGTATTCCTAATTGTGGTTGAATTCCAATACTAAAGCTGTACACTGTGTACTGTATACTGGAAGACATTTATTTTCCTGCAACCATATTCATTATAAAGGTTTTGCTATTGATTGTGTATGTAGTTGTATCCTTCTTCCCTAATATGGACCATGAACCCAAGCATAAGAGCTTCAAAAAGAGGCTGATGGGACTGCTTGAAGACTTTTACTCTATTAGCTTCTAACTCTTTGTTGTGGTGCAAAAAGAATCAACAGTTTTATCCCTTTCATCATTAGAGACTAGAAAATGATGACATTTTTCATTTTAGACATGACAGGAATGATGGTGAGCATATTCTCTCTGTTTTGTGGTTCTGTCAAGGCAATGACACAGAAACATAAAAGGTGAAATGAGGCTTGAGACTCACAGTCATTCCATAAATCCCACCTAATTCCACAGAAAGTTGGCTCACTCCCATGAGGGACTTATCTGAATCTTCCTATTCCATTGGGATAAGATAAGATAGTTCCCAGGCAAATGTTGTCTTTAGTTTCAAGATCTGACTATATGATTACATCACTGAAGTAAGCAGCAGAAAAGGCTGCTTTTGCTCAATGTAGACTCACAACACCAGAGATGTAGATATTTGGTACAGGGAATGATTTTTAGATTTATAAAAGTAAAAATGGGACATTGAAGCAGATAGCCATCTTATAGCCTAAAGAAGTTCTACTTCTGCTTTGTCATCCTGTCAGGGCTTTAGGATCTGAGAATTATCCAATTCTACCATATAGAATGGCATCACTTAAATTTAAAAAATAAGTATAAATTGCTCTATTAAATTTGACCTACTATAAAGCATACTATATATATTTATTTTATGCCACTCTAAATGCTTGCAATTGCACAACTGAACCATAGAGTTGCAATATATTTGAAACTATTCTCTGGGTTCCATTGGATAACATTATGATTATTGTGGACACAAGGTTACTATGGGCTAAATAAAGTACTGTGCCTTCACATTCCAAGGATTACTTTCAGAAAAACAAATATCTACTTGGTGCATTAAGCATTTAACTTCATTTCATATGATTTTTACTGCCCATACATTATATTCCATTTTCAAGCCACTGAATTAGAATCACCTATTTTTATTTTACTTTCTTTAATAATATTATTTTGAGACCTGTCCATCTACAACCTCTCTGGTTTGGTGATACACAGAATTCGCCAGCTTCTATTGGACCAAGAGCCCCTAATAAAGGAAGAGCTCTGACTGAACCAAGAAAGGCTCCCTTAGTCACAGAATCTGCCAGCTCTGATTGGAAGAAAGAGTGCTGATTAGAATAAGCATGGCTTCCCCAAACACAGACACTACCAAAAATAGCTTCCTGAGGCACAGATATCATTTTCACCAATTGAAGGAAGAAATGGGTAGATGCCAGTGTAAGAATACCTACAACAACATAAGGAGCAATAGAGTACCACAAGAACCTAGTGATTCTACAACAGCAAAACCTGAAAAATAACAATGTAAAAGAAGCAGAAGAAAATGACCTTTAAAATCCCTTAAAGAAGGCCACGAAAACCAAGATTAAACAATCAAACAGGTGAGGAAGACATTTAAAATCCTGAAAATTGAAATAGAAGCAATAAAAAAGAGAAAAACTGAAAAAATGCTAGAAATTGAAAATCTGAGTAAATGAACGTGATCTACAGATACAAGCATAACCAATGAAGTACAAGAGACTGAAGAAAAACTCTCTTGTGTACAAGATACACTAGAAGAATTAGATTTGTCAGTCAAAAAAAAACTGCAAAAGGCAAAAAATGTCATAACACAAAATGTCCAGGAAATCTGGAACACTACGAAAAGACCAAACCTAAGAATAATAGATAGAAGTAGAATAAGGAGAAGAATATCAGTTCAAAGGCACAGAAAATATATTCAACAGGATCATAGAAAAGACTTTCTCACATAAAAAAAATGTCTATGAAGATACAAGAAGCTTATATAACACCAAATAGACTGGATCCCCCTAAAAACGTATGCCTGCCACATAGTAATCAAACCACTAAACATGCAAAATGAAGAATGTTAAGGTTGCAAAAGAAATAGGACAAATAACTTAAAAGGGCAGAATAATAACACCACATTTCTCAACGGAGACTATTAAAGTCAGAATGTCCTGGACAGACATTATACAGACACTAAGAGACCATGGATGCCAGCCCAGAACAATGGACTCAATTTGCCTATAAAAATACACAGGCTAAACATAATGGATACAAAAACAGAATCCATCTAAGACAAACACATCTGAGAGAAAAGGGTTGGGAAAAACTTTCCAATAAAATGAACTTAAGAAGCATGTTGGTTTAAGTATCCTAATATATAACAAAATCCGCTTCAAATTAAAATCAATCAAAAGAAATTGAGAAGGGCATTACATATTAACCACGGGAAAAATTCATCAAGATGAAATCCCAGATACAAGGGCACACACATATGTAAAGGAAATGTTCTAAAGCTTAAATCACACATAATCTCCTACACACTAATAATGGAAGACCTTAACACCAATGGATAGGTCAGCTGAATAGAAATTTAACAGAGAAATAAGGAATCTAACAGATATTATGACTCAAATGGACTTAATAGATATATATAGAATATTCTACCCAAAAACAAAAAAAAATGCCTTCTTCTCATAATCCCATGGAACCTTCCCTAAAATTGACCTCATATTCAGTCATAAGCTAAATACTAATAAATACAAAAAAATGTAACAATTTCTTGAATCCTATCAAGCCACCATGGCTTAAAGTTAGAGTTCAACAACAATAGAAACTATGGAAAGCCTATGAACTCATGAAAACTTAACCTATCTGAAAAGAACTATCTCTGCGTCAAGGAAGAAATAAAGAAAGAAATTAAAGACTTCCTAGAATTCGTTGTGAAAATGAATTCACAACATACCCAAACTTATGGGACACAATGAAACAAAAATTAGTTCTCTGACAAAATTAACAAGATAAACAAACACCTAAACTAACCAAAAGGCAGAGAGAATATCCAAATTAACAAAATCAGAAGTGACAAGAGGACCACAACATCAGACATTGAGAACATTTAGAGAGTCATTAGATCATATGACAAAAACCTCTACTTTAAAAAATTAGAAAACTTAAAAGAAACAAAAAATTAAGAATAGGCATCATTTACCAAAATTAAATCAAGATGAGATAAGCAATTTAAATATACCTATAACCCCTAAGGAAATAGAAGCAGTTATTAAAAGTCTCCCAACCCACCCCCCCCAAAAAAAAAGAATCCCAGGGTCAGATGACTTCAGCACAAAGTTCTCTTGGAATTTTAAAAAGAGTTAATACCAATATTTCTCAAATTGTTCCACATAATAGAAACAAAAGTAACATTACCAAACTGTTTTTTATGAGGTTATAGTCATCCTGATACCTAAACTACACAAAGATAAAACAAAGAAAGAAAATTATAGACCAATCTAACTCATGAACATTGATGTAAAAAACACTCAATAAGATACTGTCAAACTTAATCCAAGCACACATAAATAAAATCATCCACCATGATCAAGTATGCTTCATTTCAGAGATGCAGGAATGGCTCAACATACAAAAATCTTTCAAAGTCACTCACCATATAAACAAACTAAAAGAAAAAAATACCATGATCATCTTATTAGATGCTGAAAAATGTCATTGACAAAAATCCAACACCCCTTCATGTCAAAGGTTTTGGAGAGATCAGGATTATAAGAAACATACATAAATATAATAAAAGCAATATAATACAAGCCAGCAGCCAACTTCAAACTAAATGGAGAGGAATTCAAAGTGATTTAACTAAATTAGGAACAAGACAAGGCTGTCTACTCTCTCCACATTTATTTAATATAGTACTCAAAGTTCTAGGAAGATAACAACACAACAAAAGGAGATCAAGGGGATACAAATTGGAAAAGAAGAAGTAAAACTTTCCCTATTTGAAGATGATTTAATACTATACTGAAGTAACCCCTACAGTTGACAAACACATTCAGCAATGTATCAGGATAAAAGATTAACTCAAAAGAAAAGAAAAGAAAAAAAACAATAGCCCTCCTATGTACAAATGATAAAAATGATGAAAGAAAAATCAGAGAAACATCACCCTCATAATAACCACAAATAACATAAAACATCTTGGGATAACTCTAACAAACAAGTGAAAGACCTGTATAACAAAAACATTAAGTAGTTGAAAAAGAAATTTAAAAAGATATCAGAAAATGAAAAGATCTCCCATGCTCTTGGATATACAGGATCAACATACTAAAAATAGTAATCTTACCAAAAGCAATAAACTCATCATCAAAATCCCAAAGCAACAAAAACTCAGAATAGTAAAAAAACAATTTTGTATAATAAAAGAACTTCTGGAGGCATTACTAACCCTGACTTTAAATCTCTACTATAGAGTTACAGTAATACAAGCATCTAGGAACTCACCTAAAAACAGATTTGTGGATTAATGGAATTAATTGAAGACACTGACATTAAACCCCATAATTATGAACACCTGGCATTTGACACAGAAGCCAAAAATATACAATGAAAAAAATAAAGCATCTTCAACAAATAGTTCTAGAATAAGAAGATGGTGATCATATAGAAAAATGTAAATTGACCCATTTGTATCACCCTATACAAAACTTGAGTCCAAGCAAATCAAAGACCTCAATATAAGTTCAGATATACTAAACAGTTTAGAAGAGAAAGTGGGAAATATCTTTGAATGCATTTGTAAGAAGATCACTTCCTAAATATAACACCAATAGCATACACATTGAGTCCAATAATTAATAAATGGGACCTCCAGAAACTGAGAAACTTCTGAAAGGCAAATTCTCAATAGAACAAAAAACAGCAGCCTACAGAATGAGAAAAGATCTTCACCAAAGCTACATCTGACCTAAGGCTGATCTCTAATATATATAAAGAAGTCATGAAACTATATATCAAAATACCAACTAATCCAACTAAAAAATGGAGTATAGATCTATCAGAGAATTCTCAACAGAAGAATCTCAAATTATCAAAAGACACTTAAAGAACTGGTGAATATCTGTAGCCATCAGTGACATGCAAATCAAATGATACCCAGCAACCATCTTATACCTGTCAGAATGGCTAAGATCAAAAACACTTATGTCAGAGGGAATGTGGAATAAGGGGAACACTCCTCCATTGCTGGTGGGAGTGTAAACTTATACAGCCACATTAGAAATAATTATGGCAGTTTCATAGAATCAATATACCTTGTCATCACAGTAAAGCACTCGTGGGCATATATCCAAAGGATGCACATTCATACCACAAGGACATTTGTTCATCTATGTTTACAGAAGCATTATTCATAATTGCCAGAACCTGAAAACATCTTAAATATTTCTCAACTGAAGAATGAATTTTAAAAATATGTGGTACATTTACACAATGGAGTATTTATCAGAATATTTTTTAAATGACATCTTGAAATTTGCAGGCAAATAAATGGAACTAAAAAAAAATTCTGAGTGAGGTAACCTAGAGCCAGAAAGACAAACACTGTAAGTACTCACTCATAAGTGGATATTAGACACAAAGCAAAAGATATCCAAGCTACAATTCACAACTGCAGAGATGCTAGGTATCAAGGAGGACCCTAAGAGAAACATCCCTGGATGCCCCTGGGAAAAGGAAATCAATAAGATCTCCTGAATATATTGGAAGAATAGGGTAGGTAGAGAGGGTAAGCAGAGGTGAGAAGAGAATGGAAAGGAAAAGCATGATTGAGTTGGGGGAGGGATGAAAAAGAAGAACGAAGAAAGAGATATCATTACAGAGAAAGCCATTTTGGAGTTAAGGAGAAACCTGGTACAGAAAAATTCCCAGGGATTCACAAGGATGACCAGGAATAGTAAAGTGTGTACCTAACTGGCCTTCCCCAGTGATCAATTTGATGACCACTCTACTTGTCATCATAGAACGTCTAATTCAAGCAGATGCAGAGATCCATCACTAAGCACTAGGCCGAGCTCCCAGTCCAGTGGAAGAGAGGGAACACAAATTGTGTGGACAAAAGGGTCAAGATCATGCTGGGGAAATTCACAGAGACAGTTGACCCAAACTACTGGGAGCTCACGGACTCTTGACTAATGGCTGGGGAATTGGCATGTGACCTAACTAGACACTCTGAATGTGGATGACAGTTATGGGCTTGGGCAGTTTGTGCGGCCTCTGGCAGTGGGACCAGGATTTATCCCTAGTTTGTTGACTGAACTAGGGGGATACCTTGCTCAACCTTGATACAAGAGGAAGGGACTAGTCCTGTCTCAACTTCATATGCTAGACTTGGTTGACTTCCCATAAGAGGTCTCAGTCTCTCGGAGGCATGGATGGGGGTGGAGAGTAGGGAAGATGAGGAGTGAGCGGGAGGCGGAGACAGGGACTGTGTTTTGCATGTAAAATGAACAAAATACTTTTTTTTTTTTCCTTTATTTTGTATTTATTAAAAAAAAAACACAGTAAAAAGAATTTAAAATGTGGAAGAGTTAACAATAACTATATAGAGGATAAGAATGATAAGCATGGCTTATCAAGGGTAGACATACAAATAAGATTGCTACACCTATATTTTCTTTGTGTTCATCTTTCCCTCTGAATTTTTTTTTTTTTTT